>VWYK01030433.1:0-19411 GCA_013399775.1 Semnornis frantzii | reverse complement strand
CTGTGATCTTTTCTATTTTCAGATACATCGATCAAGGCCGTAATCCTCAGCTTTACACTAAAGAGTGCCTGGAGCGAGCTTTGGCTAAAAATGAGCAAGTAAAAGGAAAAATTGACACAATGAAGGTAAACCAGAAGTAATGGAAGTACTAGTGTGTTTGGGTTTTACATTTTTGTGAAGATGTGGGAGTTTTTCATTTGTGCAGTTGTTTAGTTCCCGTATTAGGTGATTTGTGTTTGGGATTGCTCTGCATTCCTGTACTTCAATTGATGTCAGTATAGTCTGTTCTGGAAAGGAAACTTCTAACCCCTCCCACAGTTACTGCTATGATTTTACTTTGGTTAGAGTGTTGCAGTTTTGGGGGTTCATTCTTGTTGCTATTTTGAATACTAGTGTGTACCTCACAGTTACAGATCTATAACTATGATGTGTGTAAACTTAGAAATAGGCAAAACAAAGTGTATATATATCTCAAATCAAGAGGACATGTCCTTTGTCAGCTTTGTTTATGATCAGTCACAGGATCACAGGATGTTAGGGTTTGGAAGGGATCTCCAGAGATGTTAAGTCCAACTCTCCTGCTAGACTGAGACTATAGAATCTAGTATGGGTCACACAGGAACACATCCAGACAGCACTTGAAAGGTCTCCAGAGAAGGAGACTCCACAACCTCTCTGGGGACCCTGTTCCAGTGCTCTGTGACCCTTACAGTAAAGAAGTTCTTCCTCATGTTGGAGTGGAACTTCCTGTGGTATAGTTTATACCCATTACCCCTTGTCCTATCACAAGGCTCAACTGAGAGGAGTCTGTCCTCTCCCTCTTGACACCCAGCCCTCAGATATTTATAAAGATTGATTAGATCCCCTCTCAGTCTTCCCTTTACCAGACCAAAAAGCTCCAGGTCTCTCAGCCTCTCCTCATAAGGCAGTGCTCCAGCTCTTTAATCATCTTTGTAGCCCTCCTTTGGAGTCTTTCAAGTAGAACCCAGTCTCTCCTGAATTGGGGAGCTCAAAACTGAATGCAGTACTCCAGCCGAGGTCTCACCAGGGCAGAGTAGAGGGGGAGGAGAACCTCCATTGATCTGCTGGCCACATGCCTCTTAATGCACCCCAGGATCCCATTGGCCTTCTTGGCCACAAGGGCACACTGCTGTCCTATGGATAGCTTCTTGTCCACTGGGATGCCCAGGTCCTTCTCCACATGGCTGCTTTCCAGCAATCACCTCCCTGTACTGGTGAAGTTTATTGTTCCTTCCCAGGTACATGACTCTGCACTTGTCCTTGTTGAACCTCATCTGGTTCCTCTGTGCCCAGCTCTGCAGTCTGTCTGAGTCTCCTGAATGGTGGCACAGCCTTCAGGTGTGTCAGCCAAGCCTCCCAGTTTGGTATGGTCAGCAAACTTGCTGAGCAGACTCTGCCCCCTCATCAGTGTCACTGATGAAGATGCTGAACAGGACTGGACCTGGCACTGATCCCTGGAGGACTCCACTAGTTACAGCTCTCCAGTTGGACTTGGCACCACTGATCAGCACTCCTTGCACTCTATTGTGTACCCAGTTCCTAATCCACCTCACTGTCTGCTCTTCTATCCCACACTTCCTGAGCTTGCTTACAAGGATGTTATGGGACTCTGTGTCAAAAGCCTTGCTAAGGTTGAGGTAGACTACAGCCACTGGTCTCCCTGCATCTACTCATTCAGTTACAGCATCTCAGAATGCTATCAGATTAGTCAAGCATGATTTCTCCTTGGTAAATCCATGCTGACTACTCCTAATAATCTTCTCTCCCAAGTGACTAGAGATGACCTCCAGAGTGAGCTGCTTCATCTTTTTTCCAAGGGTGGAGATGAGGCTGACTGGTCTATGGTTCCCTGGAACCTCTTTCTTGCCCTTTTTGAATACTGCAGTGACATTGCCTCTCCTCCAGTCCTCAGGCACCTCTCCTCTTTGCCATGATTTAGCAGAAATGGAGAGTGGTAGAGTGACAGCATCAGCCCAGTTCTGCCAACATTCTTGGGTCCCATCAGGGCCTATGGACTTAGGAATGTTTAATTTTTGTGATTGATCTCTAACCCAGTCTTCGTTGACTAGTGAAGAGTCATCCCTTCTCTAGGTTTCTTCTCCTTCATCTAGGGGCTGGAGCTCATAGGGGAGCTCAGTCTTGGGAGTAAAGACTGAAGCAAAGAAGATATTTAGCAACTTTTGCCTTTTTTTTTTTTTTTTGCATCCTCACTTATCAGGGCTGCCTGCTCCTTCAGCAGTGGGCACACTTTCCCTATTCTTCCTTTTACTGCTGATATATTTGAAGAAGCTTGTTCAATTTTCCCAGTTTTAGTTCTGAGGACTTTGGCCTTCCTTGTTGTTCCTACATGCCCTGACAGCTTCTCCGCAGTTCTCCCAGTTGACAAGCCCCTTTCTCCTTGTGAGCTTCTTTCTTCCATGAGATTGTCTTCAGAAGGTCCTTGCTCATCCATGCAAGTCTCTTAGCACACCTACCCAATTTTTTATTCAAGGGAACACACCTATCTTGGGCTTGGAGGAAGTGGCATTTAAAATTTGGCCAACTTTCTTGGGCTCCATTACCCTCTACAGCCTTAGCTCATGGGATTCCTGTGAGTGTATCTCTGAAGAGTACAAAGCCCTGCAGAAGTGTAAGGTTGTAATCCTACTTACTGCACTGCTTCTACCCTGTCTAATACTAAACTCCACCACATTGTAATCACTGTTGCCAAGGCTGTTCCCAACCTTAATATCCCCAACCATTCCTTCTTTACTAGTTAATACAAGATCCAGCAGTGCACCTCTCCTTGTTGGTTCCTCCACTACCTGCATCAGGAAGTTATCATTGATACACTGCAAGAGCCTCTTGGACTGACTCTGCCTAGCTGTGTGGGCTTGCCAACAAATACCAGGGTGATTGAAGTCACCCATGAGTACCAAGGAGTGTGTGCTAGAGGCTACCTCCAGTAGACTGGAGAAGGCCTCATCAACCTCTTCTGGTTGATTTGGTGGTCTGTAGTAGACACCCACAACAGTTTCATCCCTCTATTCACATCCTTTAATTCTCACCCACAAGGTTTCAACCTGTTCTACCTCCCCCCCCTTGATAGAAGTCAACACATTTAAGTTGGTCTTGCACATGAAGAGCAGCACCCCTGCCTCTCCTTGTTGGTCTGTCTTTCTTGAATAGCATGTAGCCAGCCATGACAACATTCCACTCATGGGAGCTGTCCCACCATGTTTCAGTGAGTGCAGTTATGTCATAGTCATACAGTCGTTTAACACAGATCTCTGGCTCCTCCTGCTTATCCCCTGTGCTCTGTGCATTGGCATATAAACATTTCAGTGAGGGAGTTAATCCATTAGTTTTCACTCTTGCCATCCAACCATTCCCAACCACCTCCATGGGCACCAGCCTACCAGCGAGTCCTGCGTGTGCCCTTGGCTCAGCTCTGTAAGACCCTGCTTTTGCTGCAGTGTTCACAGCATGCTTCATGGCAACAGGTTGGAGGCCCTTAGTAACACCCCATCCTTCCAGCCCTGGTGTGTCATCCTGCCACTTGTCACAGAGCCACTCCCCCTTCAAGTCTAGTTTAAAGCCCTTTCAGTGAGCCCTGCAAACTCAAGTCAGATATTGATGAACCAGAACTTAGAAGAGGGATCCAACCACTTAACTAACCTTTTCACCTAAGAAATGTAAATGTATGGGGAATGTATTTTAGTTTGTGGAGATTATATATGTGTGTGTTTTCTTTCTCTTTCCAGAAATTCAAAAGTCTGTTAATTCAAGAACTGACAAAGGTCTTCCCAGAAGATATGGCAAAGTACAAAGCTATTCGAGGAGAAGATCCTCCTCCTTAAGCTGGCCTTAGATAGCTCTGAAAGCAACAATACTGTAAACTGACACCACTCTGAAAAGATTGATTGGAGAGAGGAGGAATCCAAGATGTCATAACTGTGCTAAAAATGGCAGTGATGGACTTCAGCTGTTCAGCAGCTGCAATACCCTGACTCTCTTCAGTAGCCTTCAACTGTGTCACTCCCCATATGGACCATCATGACCAGAACTCAGCTCCAGCAATCTTACTACTTACTTAAGAGCTGCTTTTTGGGGGGCATAATTTCTCAGCTGTGGCTAAGACTGCTGCTGGGGTCATGGTGATTCCCCTGAACTTTTTCTGTGAGGATTAAGGCATTGTTAGCCAATTCTGAGAACAAGATGAAGCACTAGTGTGTCTGATGCAATCCACTCAGAAGAGAGGTTCTTGATTCACAAGATCCTTCAGAGCAGAGCTTTTGGGGTTTTGTTGACTGACCTAATTCAGTTGGTTGATAAAGTAGTGCTAAGTGGCTTGATGATTTTCCTGTGTATTTTGTAATGTTTTTATACATCACTTTCTGTGGCAGATGCAGTTCCCAAGTGATTGAAAGTGCTTATTGTATGATGCCAATGAAGTTGTCACAAGTATGATGCTAATAAAGTTATCCCCAAGTACTCTGTAATCTTGACTGTCCTATAATCATAGAAATAGAGAAAACATCCAGTTTAGTTCTTTTTGCATCGAGTGGGCTTTGAGATATTTAACTGGATCAGTTAGGAGCTACTGAACTTGCAAAATAGTTTTACTGAAGCCTCTTCAAATCAATGTATATAAAAGTTAAATTATATAAACAAATACTTTAAAATATGTACAAAGTATGTCAGATAGTATCTTAGCAGCAAGAAAAGAGATATCACTGTCAAGAATATTTCTGGGTTCTCATATTTCAACACCAAGTTGCTTTGCTATGATTAATAGCTGTGGTGGTTCTGGGCAGTTGCAGAACAGAACTCTGCAGAGCAGAGTTGAGGTGACATGCAGAGCAGGGCAGATATGTCAAACCTTTGTTACTGCATGTCCTGCAATTACCTCAATATGCTTAAGATCTTAATGCATTTTCTTAATTAAAACAATGGAGGACACATTGCAAGACACTTCTGCAACAGCTTTTAATACTGTTAATCAGAAACCTCTATGTTCTGTAATGTATTTTACACCAAGGTCTAGACTCTGTTTAGTCTTAACAAGACCTGATGTGGACAGTACAAAAGAAACCTTTCTATGCAGTATGAAAATTTTCAAAGCAATTGAAAACTCTTTTCTTGAAGAAAAGTTCCTTTATATGCTACAAAATGGCACAGAATATTCACATTCCTAAAGATCTGATTTGAATCTAATTTACTTGGTATTTGAAACTTGGTCATTACCTAAACTTCTCCAGATACTGCTCAAAGCAAGATGAAGCTTCTTTTATATCTAATCTGGGGAAAGGTGATTTGAAATTACTGTCGTATTGCATTGTTGAACAAGTTGCTTTGTGGAAATACTTACATCTGCTGCAAAAGTAGCATTTGCTCTCCATGTTAATTGCTGGCATTTGTAAGCTTTGATTTGGAATGCTGCAAAGAGAAATCCTGTGATCATGTAATGTGCCACTTCTGTGCTCTCATGGGGTGTTTTAGTCCTTTTGAGTAAACAAGCAGCTTGTAACACACTGAAATCACTGATAGGTGCTATTTTTGGAGGGAAAAAATGTTTTGCTTACAGTCACCTTAGAAACAAAGTGCTGAAGTAAAAGCATTTGACATTGTTTCCAGCAACATCCTCTTGGAGAAAGTGGCTCCTTATAGCTTGGATGGGTAGATGCTGGATGAAAAACTGGCTAGATGGCCAGGCCCAAGTGGAGTTAAATCCAGTTGGCAATTGGTCACTAGTGGTGTTTCCCAGTACTCTGTACTGGGGCCAGTTCCCTTTAATATCTTTATAAACAGTCTGGCATTAAGTGCATCCTCAGTAAATCTGCAAATGACAGTAAGTTGGAAGTGTTGATCTGCTTGAGGGTAGAAAGGAAGGCTCTACAGAGGGATCTGGGCAGGTTGGATCAGTGGGTCAAGGCCAATTAACAAGGCCTAGCGTTGGTTCCTGTGCTTGGATCACAACTGCATACAATGCTGCAAGCTTGGGGCAGAGTGTCTCGAGAGATGCCCTGCAGGGAAAGACCTGGGGGTGCTGATGGACAGGTGTCTGAATATGAGCCAGCAGTGTGCCCAGGTGCCCAAGAAGGCCAGCAGCATCCAGACCTCCATCAGTAATAGTGTGACCAGCAGGACCAAGGAAGTGATTGTCCCCCTCTACTCAGCATTGGGAAGGCTACACCTTGAGTACTGTGTTTGGGGCCTCTCTCTACCAAAAAAAGAAAGACATTCAGTTGCTGGAGCATGTCCAGAAAAGGGCAACAAAGCTGGTGAGGAGTCTGGAGAACAGGTCTTAGAAGGAGCTGCTATGGGCACTGGATTCGTTTAGTCTGGAGAAAAAGGCTGAGGGGAAACCTCGCTCTCTACAACTACCTGAAAGGAGGTTGTAGGGAGGTGGGTGTTTTGTCTCTTCTCCCTAGTAACAAGAGATAAGAAGAAATGGCCTGAAATTGTGCCAGGGGATGTTTAGATTCGATATTAGGAAACATTTCTTTGCCAAAATAGCAGTCAGGCTTCAGAACAGGTTGCCCAGGGAGGTGGTGGAGTGTCACTGTCCCTGGAGGTGTTTAAATGATGCATAGATGTGGTGCTAAGGGACATGGTTTAGCATCAGACTTGGTGGAAATAGATGGTGGTTGGACTTGATAACCTTAAATATATTTTCTAACAAAAGCAATTCTATGATCATTATTTAAATATATAAGAAATTTAATGTTCAAACTTATTATTTTTTAAAGTATTATTACCTTTTTTTGGTGATAGCCTATTAGCTTTTATTATGCTGACCAATACTTTTTTCAAGAGATTCTCTTACATGGCCAAAGCTTAAGAGCCAAGAAGTTTCAGCAGACAAATCTTTCCAGTGAGGTTGGTGTGAGACACTGGCACAGGTTGCCCAGGGAGGTTGTGGCTGCTCCCTCCCTGGAGGTGTTCAAAGCAAGGTTGGAGGAGGCCTTGAGTGACCTGTACTAGTGGGAGGTGTCCCTGCCTATGGCAGGGGGTTGGAACTGGATGATCCTTGAGGTCCCTTCCAACCTTACCATTCTATGATTCTATGATTATATGAATGCATGTTTGAATTAAGAACTAAACTAGAATAGATATTCTATTACATTAATAGAATTAATATATTTTATGCATTTGTAACTATAACTTCTGACTATTTCTGTTCCATAACGAAACTCATCCAAGCATTTCTTGGATGTCTAGTCATATTTTTTTCCATTTGTGATGTCAATGACAAGAACAAAAGAAATTTAAAATCTTCTAATGGTTGATTTCTCTTCTGGCTTGTTATGAAAAATGACTCTGAGTAGCTCTCTTATCAAACATGAGATGTTATTTGGTCTAGGACTATTTAATGTCATTGCTGGTCACCACATGCTAGGTTACAATAATTAAATGAATAGTCAAATAGACACCTGGCACTTAATAAAACAAAGGATTAATTCAGTGATACAGCAAATGCTACTTAAGAGAAGTACATTAAACAAATGAACAAAATGTGTTCTTCCAGAGCTGTTCTTTCAGATTCAGAAACTTGAAAAGCTTTCCAGTGACGAAACGTTTCAGAGTACAATAAGCATAAATTATGTGACAGCTTTTGAAATTTCTTTTTACTGAGTCTAGGGTTTTCTCCTTTCATACAATTCATTGCTGAGGAGGCAGAGCCTCATAGATGTACTTTCTCCTTGAACAGAAATTCAGCTTTCACATAAATGAACTTGAGTGTTGCTCAGCGTACACTGAAGGGCTCATCTCTAGAGGCTGATAATCATAATTGCAGTGCAAGGAAAAAGTAATTTGCTGCTCAGCAATGATGTTTGTGATGAAGCATCTGCTTCCATGGGTTCCAAATCAGCCATCCGATGATGTTCTGGAGCACTCCGAATTCATTCCTTCTCCCCCCGCTCCCTGCGGGTTTGGATGGGGAGGAGAAGGTGGTGCGAAAACCGCTTCCCGCCCTTCCCCCCTGCACGGGCTTGAGGCAGGGAACAGCAAAAGGCCTTTCCACAGGTGTGCTGAGCCGTGTGGCTGCCCGCGCTGGGCGCCGGGCTGGTGGCTGCCCGGGTTTTCGCGCCCAGTGTAAATTGGCAAGTGGACACTTTGTCTAGAAAAGGATAAACAGAGCAAGGGAGAAGGCGCCAGGGGCCCGCCTTGACAGAGCTCCCGACGGGCCAGGTTCCTGCCGTGACACAGCTCCTGTCGTTGCAGAGCTCCCGTTTTGGACGGCTCCTACCTTTTTACACAGCTCTCGGTTTTGCACCATCCCAGCCTTTGGACGCCTCTCCCCAGTTTCGCATCCTTCTGTGCAAATATGCAAGCTTGGCAAGTCCTGGGTCCATCTGAGAGAGCTGCGGCCGGACCCAGCTGCACTCGGACCATACAGCAGCTGACTTCTGGGCTGCTATTCTACACTGGGCAGACAAGAGCAGTTCGGCTCTCCCTGCCGAGGCAGCGTCGCTTGCACGAATCCCTGCCTTGCGGCAGTCGTGTTTCGAGACACTCCTGACTTGCGCAGCTTTTCCAGCTGCCTTGGACTTCTGTTGTTTGGATGCAGGATTGGATATTGCTTACAGCGTCAGAAGGCAGCTGAGCTGCAGAGGAATCCAGCAAGGGATCATCTCCAATTTCCTATGTCACCTCTGTGAGTAAAGCCTGCTGGTCTCTTAATTCTTTGCTCAGCCTGATTGATAGTGGGCTAAAGCTGTGTTTATGGCTTAGCTTTTTCCATTTCCTGACTTCCTAAACCTCTAAATTTGTCCATAATATCTTTTGAAGAATTCCCAATCGAATTAGAATCTGTAAATAAACCTAAACTAGTTTTGTTTATAGGTTGGGGGCAGGGCTTTCAGGAAAACAAAATCATTCTGTTTTTATAATTCTTGACTTGGCCACATTAATTCCCTGCCTCCACAGCAAATGGTATCATAGTTTTTGTCCTAGAAGACAACAGGGAGCAGGCATCTACTGTCTCCTCTCTTTGCAAAACTTGTGGCCTTACAGCTTACTTAGGTGACCTGCTTAGTGAGTGAGGGAAAGACTGAGGATGTGGTTTACATAGAATCAGAGAATGGTAAAGTTGGAAGGGACCTCAAAGATCATCCAGTTCCAACCTCCTGCCATAGGCACGGACACCTCCCACTAGCACAGGTCACTCAAGGCCTCCTCCAACCTGGCCTTGAACACCTCCAGGGAGGGAGCAGCCACAGCCTCCCGGGGCAACCTGTGCCAGTGTCTCACCACCCTCACTGCAAACACCTTCCTCCTAACATCCAGTCTTAATCTCCCCTCTGCCAGTTTAAACCCATTGCCCCTTGTCCTGGCATTGCAAGACCTTGTCAATAAGCCCTCCCCAGCCTTCCTGTAGGCCTCCTTCAGATACTGGAAGGCTACTATGAGGTCTTCTCGAAGCCTATGGTTAATTGGGTTAATATTCCCTTCAAAGAAGGCATCCTCAAGACTCATCAATAATGATAAATTACTGTGCCCATTTATCTTCTGGGCATAGCCACAGAGGAAAAAAAAAGCATTGCACGAGCAGCAGTATTTTGGGAGCAGTGATAGCAGTTTGAAGGACAGGCAAAAAGGTTAATCTGATCCATTTTAATAGCAGCTGTCTTTGCAACAGTTTTGCAACCAAAAAGGGTGGGATGAAAGATAGAGATTCACCTGAAAAAACTGACTGTAATCTCTCATCCTTCCATTGGTCTGAACTGAATCTGTACAGTAGAATAAAAATCTTGTTTAGTTTTGCAGCTTTTGCAATAACAGTAGAGATCAGGAAGCTGAATGCAGGCTTTGATTTACTGCCTGTTTCTTGCATAGGTGCACTGCTTGCTAATTTCAAAGGAGCAGGGTGTCTTAAGGAAGATGCTGCAGAGACAATATGCAAAATGGTTGGGTATTTGAAATAAGAGTGTAACTCTTGTACAGCACCAGCATTTCACAGGCTCTCAGGATGTCAGGGGTTGGAAGGGACCCAAAGATATCATTGAGTCCAAACCCCCTGCCAGAGCAGGACCATACAGTCTAGTGCAGGTCACAGAGGAACACATCCAGACAGGCTTTGAAAGGTCTCCAGAGAAGGAGACTCCACAGCCTCTCTGGGCAGCCTGTGCCAGGGCTCTGGGACCCTTACACTAAAGAAGTTCGCCCTTGTGTTGAGCTGGAACCTCCTGTGCTGTAGCTTCCATCCATTGCTTCGTGAACAGAGCCTGTCCCCCCCACTCCTGACCCCCATCCCTCAGATATTTATAAACATTGATTAAATCCCCTCTGAGTCCTCTCTTCTCCAGACTAAACANCCACAGGGCTGCTCTCCAGCAGATCACCTCCCAGCCTGCACTGGTGCAGTTTATTATTCCTCCCCAGGTGCAGGACTCTGCACTTGTCCTTGTTGAGCCTCATTTGGTTCCTCTGTGCCCAGCTCTCAGTCTGTCCAAGTCTCTCTGGATGGCCTCACAGCCTTCAGCTGTATCAGCCAAGCCTCCCAGTCTGATGTCATCAGCAAACTTGCTGAGCAGACTCTGTCTGTCTGTCTGTGCCCTCATCAGTGTCATTGATGAAGATGTGGAACAGCACTGGACCCAGCAGTGATCCCTGGGGGACTCCACTGGTTTCAGCTCTCCAGCTGGACCTGGCACCATTGATCACCACCACCATTTCGTACAACTATTAACTAAGATTAAAAAAAGAAAAAATTACCAAACCAGAGTGACTACAAACATTAAACAAAACAGAGAAAATAGAAAGAAGACAAAGAAGCTTTTAAAAAATACTTATATATAAGGCCAAAAGAATCTTAGCAGCCTTGCTACATTCCTGCAAAGTTCTTAATACTGGAGTCTGTAAAGTTTTACTCAGCCATTCTCACACTAACTTTAATCTCAGACTAGATTAAAACATTTCACTACAAAGCAGGCAAAATCCAAAGTAGGTGGTAGACACAGTGGTTCTGATGTAACTTGGAAACTAAATCTTACAACACACCATGTACCTGATTTAAACTAGGAAAGCAACTCTTCACTGTATCCAACATTTTCTCTCTGAAGAAGCTGATCCAGATTGCTAAGGAGGACAAAGGAATGACTTCACAAATCCAAAGCTGTAGGAGAGCTAATGGCATTCTGGAAATAGTCTGTGTGTGACACAGGTCTATAGAATCATAGAATTATAGAATGGTTTGGGACAGAAAGGACCTCCAAAGGTCATCTAGTCCACCTTCCTGCAGTAAGCATGGACATCCTCCAGTAGTCCAGGCTTCCCAAGCCCTGTAGAGCCTTACTTTGAATATCTCCAGAGCTGGGGCCTCTGCTACCTCTGTGGGCAACCTGTTCCAGTGTTCTGCTACCCTCATGGTAAAGAACCTGTTCCTAATATCCTGTCTAGATCTACTCTTCTCTCATTTCAAACCATCACCCCTTGTCCTATCACTACAGGCCTCTGTTAACAGTCCTCTTCCAGCCTTCTTGTACTGGAGTGGTACTATTTGGGTCTCCCTGGAGACTTCTCCAGGCTGAACCACCCTCAGCCTGTCCTTGCAGGAGATATTCCAGCCTCCTGATCATTTTCTTGGCCCTCCTCTGGACCCACTCCATCAAGTTCATGTCCTTGTGTGAAGGGCAAATGTTACTGTCTGCAAAACATTCTACTTGCATAGATGCAGATATAAAGCCAAGTCACACTCTATGCAGCTGTGTTGGGCTGCACATTTACTGAAGGGCTCCATGATGCTCACAAGGTCCCATCTGCAGGTATGTGTTCCCATAGCATCCCTACTCATCCCTAGTAGGGTCTGAGTCTACCATGTAAATACCCTCCTCAGGTTTTAAAAGTTTCCTTTGTGCTCATATATGTGAAGCAACATTTCAAAACTGAAACCTGCTGCTTAAATAAATCACCAACCCACTGTCATCCTGAAAATAACAGGAACGAGGGTGGAGCACCTCCAAAGAGCAGCACCACAAATACCAATATTCACAATATTCTTGTGGCAGTGTGGTTCAAGTGGCAGAATTCTGAAGTGAATCAGGAACAGAAACACAGGCCAGAGGTGGAGAAAACATAGGACTCAGGCTTCAGCTGTGCCTCGGTGTCCTCCTGTCGTGGCCTGCATTCTCCACCACCTGTTGCTGTCAGTAATCAGACCAATGCAACGACCACCTTTGGATTGAAGCAGGTGGCCATTATTCCATGTGAGTGCAAGTGTAAGACCTGTGTGAGACCAGTGTCAGCAGCACAAGTGTCAGCTGTGTAGCAAGCATCCCCAGTCTCCCTATCTCCTTGCGGTGACTCATTTTATACCATCATACAAGCAACACATAAACATAATCCAGACCACATACAGCCCAGTCTTTAATGTACTTCATGTCTTTGTTTTTCCCCTGGGCCAGATGTCCCACTATCTCTCCTCCCCCGCGGGAGGCATCCTGAAGCTGTGGGAATGAAGGTCAAATGCTTTGTACACAGTTCATTATTTTTCTCTCTTACCAGTGCTGTTTAACATCTTTGTCAGTGCCATGGACAGAGGAATCAGTGCAGCCTCAGCAAGTTTGCAGATGGCACCAAGCTGTGTGGCACAGTCGACTTGCTAGAGGGCAGGGATCCATGCAGAGGGACCTGGACAGGCTGCAGAGCTGTGCCCAGGCCAACCTCATGACATTCAACAAGGCCAAGTGTAAGGTCCTGCACCTGGGTAGGCACAATCCCAAGCACAACTCCAGGCTGGGTGGGGAATGGTTGAGAGCAACCCTGAGGAAAAGGCCCTGGGGGGTGTGGGGTGATGAAAAGCTCAAGATGAGGCTGCAGTGTGAGTGCAGCCCAGACAGCAACTGTGTGCTGGGCTGCAGCAAGAGCAGTGTGGGCAGCAGGGCAAGGGAGGGGATTCTGCCCCTTTGCTCTGCTCTCATCAGACCCCATCTGGAGTACTGTGCCCCCAGCACAGGAAGGACATGGAAGTGTTGGAGTGGGTCCAGAGGAGGCCATGAAGATGCTGAGAGGGCTGCAGCAGTTCTGCCGTGAGGACAGGCTGAGAGAGTTGGGGCTCTGCAGCCTGGAGAAGAGAAGGCTTCCAGGAGACCTTAGAGTAGCCTTCCAGTATCTGAAGGAGGCCTACAGGAAAGGCTGGGGAGGGACTATTGACAAGGTCTGGGAATGCCAGGACAAGGGGCAATGGGTTTGAAGTGGCAGAGGGGAGATTGAAAGTGGATGTTAGGAGGAAGTTGTTTGCAGTGAGGGTGGTGAGACATTGGCACAGGTTGCCCTGGGAGGTTGTGGCTGCTCCCTCCTTGGAGGTGTTCAAGGCCAGGTTGGATGAAGCCTTGAGTGACCTGTGCTAGTGGGAGGTATCCCTGCCTATGGCAGGGAGTTGGAACTGGATGATCCTTGAGGTCCCTTCCAACCTTACCATTCTATGATTCTGTGATTTCTTCTTCTGTCTTACATTTCTTCTTTGTGGATTCTCACACAGCTGTCTCTATCTGGTAGACCAGAAATGCTTTACATGTATAGCACAGATAATAAAAAAAATTTCCAGCCTTAAACTGAAAGAATGCTGACCTGAACAAACCAACAAAATATTCTGAAGCACCATTAGCTTGCAGAGCTGCTCAAATCCACATTATTCAGGCTGGGTTAACATTTTTTTTTTAATGTATTTTAGCAATTGTGTCAAAAGAATTCTGTGGATACAAGTCCAATGATACAGATCAGAATGAGTGAACTGTTTCTCTGAGTAGCTTATAAAAGTAGCTTTTGACTGTTTAGCAAGTTGACCCAGGAACCACTTTACTGGAGTCCTTGCAGTTGCTTACCATGAAAATTACAGGTTGCATTCAAAAAAGAACAAGTGGCAGGAGAACCTCTGCTCATTTGCTCCACTTTCTGCTGAGCAGCTTTGGCTGCAGCTTTCTGAGCACCATATCTCATTTACAAAGTGACCCAGAACACAAACCCTTTTAATTAGCCTGAAAATCCAACCTGCTTTATATACGTGCCTGTCAGCCCCCTTGCCTTCTGCTGCCCTCCGTTGCTATGGCAGCATTCTCCCAACAAAGGAGGCTATCTTGCAGGAGAAAAGCAGAGCCAAGATGCTCAGAGCTTTTGCATACAGCTGGATAAATATTCATGATGCCACTGTGTGCTTAAGCTGCTCCTTGAGGAAGTTCTAGGGCTATCATTCACCCTCAAATAACACCCAGAAGAAACTTTTCCTTATTAAGAAATAGAGAACTCCTCAGGTAGACTGTGTTAAGTAACCTGTATTAGTTAAGTAACCTGTATTAGTGTATTAATACCCCAAATACTAGTTGGGAAGTGCCAAGTGAGGAGGTTGCTGTACAAAGGCAAACTGATCTGGTACTTGACTAATGTGAATTAATCCATGGAGACCTGTAAAACCTCTCCAGTTTTTACTAGTCTGGCCCATTGCACTAATGGTACAATCAAAATTAGGACTGATTTGATAATTGATGAGAAGTTCTGTAATGGTCTATGGATTACTCTTAATTATTGAGACACTGGCACAGGTTGCCCAGGGAGGTTGTGGCTGCTCCCTCCCTTGAGGTGTTCAAGGCCAGGTTGGGGGAGTCCTTGAGTGACCTGTGCTAGTGGGAGGTGTCTCTGCCTGTTGCAGGGGGTTGGAACTGGATGATCTCTGAGGTCCCTTCCAACCTTACCATTCTATGATTCTATATATTTGATTATTAGGACTGTCTTTAACTCCCTCTTATTCTAACTGGACAAAGTTGTACAGAAAGTGTTATGTGGTTTTCTAGCTCTTCAGTTTAGCAGATTGCTTGCAGAAAACAGGCTGGCAAAATTGCTAAAATTAACTGCCATTTTTAATAGCTGTCTTGCACTGTAACTTTAACCTGTATGAAATTACTAAAGCACTGAGTGAAGAAAGCCTGTACTAGGGGGAGGTGTCCCTGCCTATGGCAGGGGATTGGAACTAGATGATCTTTGAGGTCCCTTCCAGTCTTCCCATTCCATGATTCTGTGATTCCTTGGTTCTATGATTCTATGCAGTACAGACTTATTTTCTTACACAAATTACAAAAAGACATGAGTAGATACCTCTGAAAGTGTATGAAGCTGTTACTCTCTTTTAATAATTTCCTGTTTTACTGTGTGTGGCTTTCTCTGTGGCATCCTTCTTCCTGTCCCTAAATTATTTTCTTTATTTTGAGATGGTGAAATAACCTTCCAAGTATCTGATGGTGAAATAACCTTCAAAATGTCTGAATGCACTTTGTCGTTAGAAGTTATTTACAAATTATTTTAATATGTTATTTAAAAAAAAATAAAAATTTTGGGATGGTTTCAAGAGCATTTTTGGAAAGAGTTAACATCTGTGCTGACCAGGATATATTTTAGCTCATAAATCTTGCAACCATCAAATAAGATGCTGTGCTTTCAGCAGAGCACTAATTACTGTAATACGTCTTTCTGTCGTATACTAGCAGAGATGCAGATAGAAAAAAAAGGAGTAGTGGAGTGGTAGAGATCAGCTTCAGGTTTGGTGACATTAAAATATCTCAAGAAAAGGGGGAAAAACTGAGGAAAGAAAGCTGCTTCTGTCTGGGTCTCCAAATTAGGAGTAAGGTTTTTATATTTGTTGACCAAAGTAGGTGAACGTGAGGGGCAGGCTACTGTAAAGCAAGAGTGAGAATTACATCACTGCAAAGTAAATTTTGTTTTCCCCTCAATAAAAAATTACAGTTCATTCTTTAAATAACAAAATTCACTTAATCTTGAGATGAAGAGCTATTATATAGTTGCTTAGCAACTCAGCCAACACTTAGCCAGGTGGTACTGAATTCCTGTTCTGAATTTCTGACAGGACCTTTCCATTCATGCAAAGCTCAATAATATCTTCCCTGCCTCTTATGCTTTACAGCCAAGAATGCTGCATTTCTCTACACTGTGGTAGAGGTTTGGGGTATTAATTGGCTGAAGCAGGAATTATAAAAATAGAATTATTTTTATTTTCCTGAAAACTTTACCCCCAAAGTATATATATAGAACTAGTTTAGGTTTATTTACACGTTCTAATTCAGTCAGGAAAGTCTTCAAAGGATGCTTATGGACAAATCTAGAGATGTAAGGAAAGTCAGGGAATGGAAAAGGCTAAGCTGTAAAAACACAGCTATCAATGAGGCTGAACAGAGAATCTAAGGGAAGCAGCTTCTTGCTCATGGAGGTGAAATAGGAAATTGGAGATGGTCCCTTGCTGGATTCCTCTGCAGCTCGGCTGCCTCCGGACACTGCAAGCAATATCCAATGGTGGATCTGAGTGGCAAAATTCCAGGGGGAGTGGAAAGCCCTGCTAAAGCCAAAAATGTGTCAGACACAGTTTCCATGAATGGGATGCTGGTGGGAGCGGTGCTGCCTCAGCAGCACAGGGGGGAAGCCAAATTGCTGTCATCTTCCCCAGAGCAGGGTAGCAGTAGGCAGTTGCATGGTGAGGTCTGAGAGAAGCCAGGTCTGGGTACCACTGGCATTCCTCTCTCAAATGGACCTAAGGACTTGCTGGGCTTGCAGATCTGCACAGAATGGTGCAGAAGTGGGGGACTGTCCAAAAGTGGGGATGGTGCAAAAACAGGAGATGTGCAAAAGCAGGAGCAGTCCAAAGTGGGGACAGTCCAAAGACAGGGACACCGTAAAAGCAGGGACTCTGTCAAGCTGGGAACCCTATGCCTTTTCCTCACTCTATTTATACCTTTTCTAGACAAAATTTCCACTTGCCATATATACTGGGCATGAAGAACCCAGCAAACCACCAGCCCAGTTCCACCACAGGCTTCTACAAGAGAACACATGAGGAAAAAAAACAACACGANGGCAACCTGTGCCAGTGTCTCACCACCCTCACTGCAAACAACTTCCTCCTAACATCCACTTTCAATCTCTCCTCTGCCAGTTCAAACCCATTGCCCCTTGTCCTGTCATTTGGGCCTGGAAAGATTTAAGGCCCAAATAGCTATTCAGTAAGTGAGTAAGGAGCTTCATGGTGAAACGTGGGCATCACGAGAGGCTGAAAGTTCTTGCTAAAGTACCACAGGATCACAGGATATTAGAGGTTGGAAGGGACCCAAAGAGGTCATCAAGTCCAAACCCTGTGCCAGAGCAGGACCAGACATTCTAGCTCAGGTCACAGAGGAACACATCCAGACAGGCCTTGAAAAGTCTCCAGAGAAGGAGACTCCACAACCTCTCTGGGGAGCCTGTTTCAGGGACCCTTACAGTAAAGAAGTTCCCCTTTGTGTTGAGCTGGAACCTCCTGTGCTGCAGCTTCCATTCATTGTTCCTTGTCCTATCCCAGGGAGCAAGTGAGCAGAGCCTGTCCACCCTGCTCCTGACCCCTACCCCTCAGATACTTATAAACACTGATTAAATCCCCTCTGAGTCTTCTCCAGACTAAGCAGCCCCAGGTCCCTCAACCTCTCCTCACCAGGTTGTGCTCCAGTCCCCTCATTATCCTCATAGCCTTCTGCTGGACCTTCTCCAGCAGATCCCTGTCCCTCTTAAACTGGGGAGCCCAAATACTCAAGATGGGGTGTCACCAGGGCAGAGTAAAGGCAGAGGAGAACCTCCCTTGGTCTGCTGGACACACTCTGGATACACCCCAGAATCCCATTGGCCTTCCTGGCCACAAGGGCACATTGCTGTGCCATGGACAACTTGTTATCCACCAGGACTTCCAGGTCCCTCTCCACAGTGCTGCTTTCCAGCCTGAGAGATTTGTAACTCGCTGTGCTTGTGAGCCCAGGGAATGTAAGTGCCTCTGTGCCTGCATTCATTTAAACCTGATAGACCTGAGAGGAGGAACAGGACCCAGTTACCTGTTGTGTTCATGCAGGTGCCTATAAAGGCACTATTTGGTCTGTGTCAGTCTGTGCTGCAGGCCAGGTTAGTGCTGTGCATAGTGGATTTGTGTGGTGTGTACCTGTGTGTTTGCAGCACATTGTCTGTGTTGCTGCTGGCCAGACCTGCCAGAAAAGCATCAGACAAAGCCATTGTACTGTGACAGAAGAAACAGTGTGGCCTTTGTTAGGAAGTGAAGTCTCCTATGGCTACTGGATTCCTCAACTCCCTTAACAGTCTGTATTACAGTTCATGCAATACCCACAGATTAAGGCAAAACAGAGGCTGTGGCTCTGAGAGGCATACATTTTTCACCTGTAATTGAGCCCAACTTTCCTGATGTAAGTTTCTGGCTTGGTTGACTTAGCCAGTGTGAGGGAGTGCCAGGTTTTGGCAGGAAGTCCATCCAACCCAGGACATGAAACATGAATGGCTACCTCTGTGATGAAGGAAATGAGACCAAGGCTGGAGCCTACGAGCTGCAAGTGTGAAGTGGGAAACTTGGCTGAAGTTCCTTCTGTGAAGGCTTTCAAGGACTGGAGATAAAATGTTCTATGTATAACTCTTTTAACCTTGACATTTTCTGATTCAGACATCAGAGCATGTATTAGTGCTAGCAAACAACAGCAAACCAGGAAGAGAGCGGAGGAAGAGAAGCATTAAGTTATTTGCTTATTCTTTTTCCGAATTGCTTAGCTGCCATGGAGATAAGCAAAGCAGAAATGCCAAGAGGGACTACTCTTATTCCCACACATGTAATTCTATAGCACTATGTACATTTATTAAACTTTAAAAAGAATATATTTTTGTGAGGCACCGAATTTAGGAATTCTGAGCCTCAGACTGCCTTTCAAGGAAGAAAAGAAAACTAAAGAAGGCACATGAGTTGAGATCAAAGGCTGTCATTCCAGATTTGAGATGTTGAGGTGAAACTTGGAGGACAGGAAACTCCTCTGCATGTTGCTATAATAGTTTTTCTGATGGGTTTTGTTCTGCGTTTTATTTTCTTCTATTTGAGTTACACTTAAGGAGCTGAGCAAAAAGGAGGTGCTACTGGTAAATTAATAACACTTTATTTAATATTTCACAGAATCACAGAACATTAGGGGTTGAAAGGAACTTCAAAAGATAGTCTAGTTCAGCCCCCCTGCCAGAGCAGCATCACCTATACCAGATCACATAGGAACACATCCAGAGGAGGGCCACGAAGATGCTCAGAGGGCTGCAGCAGCTCTCCTAGGAGGACAGGCTACAAAGACACAGAAGTGTCCACAGAAATGTCTCCCTCTGACAACCTTGATATATCCCATTAATATTTCCTCTGTTCTGTTTATCAGGTATCCACCTGACTTCCAAAAGTGTTACTAAAGCGAAGATGCTACGTAAACTCTTCATTTAATCATAGTGAACTGTCCTAAATGCATGATGAGCATGCATGAAGCTCGCTCATCAGAAGTCCAGCAATGACACAAGAATGCTGGTTTGAAAAAATGTTTTTGAGTGTAAATGCATTACAGAATTAACCAGG
>VWYK01030432.1:0-11566 GCA_013399775.1 Semnornis frantzii | reverse complement strand
ATTGGAACTGGATGATCTCTGAGGTCCCTTCCAACCTTACCATTCAATGATTCTATGTAGATAAGTGATTTCTGCATTACCATCCTAAGCACAGCAGTTCAGCAGTTGTGTACTCTGCTCTAATTTTCTGATCTCATAAGCAGCATGATGTTTTCTTTGTAAGCATCAGTTATGACAGAGATGAACAGTGGAAAATTAATCTCTGTATCTGGATACCTAGGTAGTCTTCTCTCCTTCTTATCCAAGAGGCTTGATATAGTAGTTGTATACAAAATGTTTTCAATGCTCCCCCAAGGGATTAATCTGAAGACAGAACATAGTGACGGACAATTCTTTATTTTAAAAAGAATGAACAGAGTGACATTTCCAGCCTCTTTAAAATAACCTAGAGAAAATCTCTGCTCAAACCAAGAAGACAGAAAAACATATATCTCACCAGGAGATTTCTGAAAACTGAAAAAGAGAATATTTTCTAGAGGTTATTTTTAATTCTTCCTGTTAAAACCGTATCACTGAACAGAATTGAATTCAGTGAGGGGAGAATGAAAGGAGGAAATATGATTCTTCTCAGATGGAATAACAGAAGTTTCTCTTTATCCTCTCATGGCCTTTCAGTAGGTTTTCAAGAGGTATTTTCATTTAGATTAGGGAGACATTCCCAAGAGCAAGGATATCTCTTTACTCTCACGGTAAAGACTTGCTCTGGAATTAAGAGAATCTTAATTCTATTAGTTCTTTGGGGTTTGGCCCAACTAATGTTGAATTCCCTTCCATGCAGAACCTAGATGTGAAGAAGTGCTTTATTATCCTACACTAGCTTCTATTTCTCTCTCCCTATGCTATTCTCTGTTAAGAAAAGAGATATGGATTTAAATACTTTCAAATGAAAATGGGAAATGGATTCCCACTCTTGGAATGACTGCCTACTGCATAAAGAGTTTTTGTTCAGTGCCTGTTGCTTTAAAACAGACTGCTTGAAACCAAACAAAACAAGAACTAATTTCAACTATGTAATAAGCCTTGAATAAAGATGGGAAAGTTTCTTTGGGACAGCTATTGAGCAGAAAATATATTTAATAATTTCCATCTAAAATTAACTATGTGATTCTTGGGAAACACATAATGAGAATCATTGTGGTGCTCTTCTGAGGTCCTGGAAGACCTTTGACAAGTTGGACACTGATAGGGTCAGACATCGAAGAATTAATTGTTAACATTTTCTAAGAGTTAAAGCTAAAAAGTCCTAAAAAATTGTAAGTTAAATCTAGTTTCTGAATGGATGGAAAGGGAGAGTTAAATCTAGTTCCTGAATGGATGGAAAGGGAAATAGTAAATCTGAAAATGTGATAATAGAAGATATCTTTGAATATCAGAGAGATGAATCCAGTTCAGTGGTGTCAAATGCAATCCAATTGTAAATAACAAGGAAATAGCAACAGAAATATGACAAATCAAGGGTTCTACCTAACCAATAAGCTTTCAATTTACTGCTTAGCTAAGTAGGGCAATGAAATAACCGCGCTTTACACCTCAAGCTATTCTATTTCTAATTTTCTACAATGTCACTGGCATTAATCAGTTGCACAGTTAAAATCATTAGGGAAAACAAATTAAACGTTACTTTAAATGGAGGCTAGATGTACAATTCATACATTACACTTCTCCTACTATGGCTTTTACACCCAGGTATGTCAGAGGCTGCACTTCAGTGAAAATTGATGCTACTTTTATGTGCATGCAAACCCATTATCAGTTTAAAAAAATATTTTTGACAGAAATGGCTCCAAATCATTAGTCTATACTTCCTCTTAGCTGTCTAATATTGTTGGAGGTCTAGGGAACTGATCCCAGTTTGAGCTTTTTCAGGTTTGAAGACATTTTTTCTATGCTTGCCTTATTATTTGTTTAGCCCGCTGGCATGAATAAGCAGGATTTTCCAGTGCTGGAAGCATATGTACCAGCAGAGAGAGCTTGTTCTTATTGCTAAAAGTCACGAAGTAGGGATGCCTACCCTCTGGAGGCTAGCAAGTTTTTTAATTAAATTCTCTTCTAAAAAAGCAGAAAGACCTCAGAGTAAAATACTATGATGCAAATGGTAATCACAGGGTTGTGGGTCTATGTTCTGTACTTCCACGGCAACGATGAAAGGTCTTCAGATGTATATTAATCATAGAATAGAATCATAGAATGGTTTGACTTGAAAAAGAACTTAAAGATCCCACTGCCCTGTCATAATCAGGGAAATCTACTAGATAGGTTAACTCAAACCCCACACACAACCTGGCATCCAAAGTAGCCAAGGAGGGAAAATCCACAGCCCCCTCTGGGCAGCCTGCTCCGGTATCTCACTACCCTAACATTAAAGAATGTCTTCCTGATATCTAATGTAAATTTATCTTCTTTCAGATTAAAATCAGATTACCTCTGTTGAGGNTGGCAATGGAATGGGTTGCCCAGGGAGGTGGTGGAGTTGCCATCCCTGGGGGTGTTCAAGAAAAGACTGGATGAGGCACTTAGTGTCATGGTCTGGTTGATCGGCTAGGGCTGGGTGATAGGTTGGACTGGATGAGCTTCCAACCTGGTTGATTCTATGATTAGCCTATCACTACACTCCCTAAAAGAGATCTCTATTTCCCACAGGCCCCCTAAGTCCAGAAAGGTCACTATAATGTCTCCATGGACCCTTCTCTTCCCTAGGCTAAACAACCTCAACTCTCTCAGCCTGTCCTCATACGGGACATGCTCCAGACCCTTGATCTTTTTGTGGTCTTTCTCTGGACCCATATGAGCAGGTCTATGTTTTTCTTATGCTGGGCACAGAGCTAATCACAGTCCTCTAGAGCAAAGTGGAGGGGAAATACCACCTCTCTCAAGCTTCTGGTCATGCTTCTTTTGTTGTAGGTCAGGATACGATTCACTTTCTGGACTGAGAGCACACATTACTGGGTTATATTAATTTTTTTTTATCTACCAATACCCCCACATCCTTCTTCACAGGTCTGCTCTCAATCCACTCATCACCCAGCCTGCATTTGCATTTGGGATTGCCCCATTCCATGTTCAGGACCTTGTACTTGACCTTATTAATCTTCATGAGTTCTGCACAAGCACACCTCTTAAGCCTGTCAAGGGGCCCTCCACACAACATCCCTTCCCTTCAGTGCGTTGGCTGCACCACACAGCTTGGTGCCATCAGCAGACGTGCTAAGAGTGCACTCAGTCCCTCTACCCACGACGCCAATAAAGATGTTAAATAGTGCTCGTTCAATTACCTCTGAGGAACATCACTGATCTCCACTTGGATATCAGCCATTGACCACAGCACTTTGAGCACAACTATCCAGACAATTCATTATCCACCATGTGGTTCATCCATCAAATCCATGTCTCTCCAGTAGAGACAAGGGTGTCATGCAGGACAGTGTCAAACGTTTTGTGCGAGTCCAGGCAGATGATGTCATTTGGCCTTCCCTTATCCACCAACGCTGTAACCCTGTTGTAGCAACCCCACAGCTCTCAGGTATGATTCTTTCTTAGTGAAGCCATGCTGGCTGTCACAAATTATCACCTTGTTTTCCATTGCCATTGAAGACTGAGGTAAAAAAGTTGTTGGTTATCTTTGTCTTCTCCATATTCCAGGTATCCAGGTATGAGTCTTCTGTTCCCTTTCAAAAAGGGGTTACCTTTTTCCTAGTCTTCTTTTTTTTTCATCAACATACCTTCACAAGCTTTTCTTTTTGCCCCTGAAAACCCTGGTGACATATAATTTCATCAAGGCATTGACTTTCCTGACTTGATTGCTGGCTTCTAGTACAAATTCTCTGTATTCCTCCCAGGCTACTTGTCCTTACTTCAACCCTCTGCAGGGTTCATTTATGAATATGTGTTTTTCCAGGACTTGCTCACTCATCCACACTGGCCTCCTGGTATTTTTGCCTGACTTTCTCTTTGTCAGGATGTATCACTCATGAGCCTAGAGGAGGTGATCCTTGAATACTAATCAGTTTTCTTGGGCCCCTCTTCCTTCTAGGGCTTTATCCCATGGTACCCCAGAAAGCAGATGGCCGGTGAGGCTAAAAACTGCTTTTATGAAGTTCAGGGTAGTGAGCTCAATCTGTGTCCTCACTGGCCTAAGAATTTTGAAATCCACTATTCCATGTTCATTTCATCCAAGGTTGCTCTTGAGCCTCACATTCCTCACCAGGTCCTCCTTGCTGGTGAGAACAAGACCCTCTCCTCATTGACTCCTCTGTCACTTAAAGAAAAATTAATCACCAATACTTGGAACAGGTTGTCTGGAGAGGTCGTGGAGTCTCCTTTTCTGGAGACTTTCAAAACCCATTTGAGTGCATTCCTGTGTGAGCTACTTGAGGTCATCCTGCTTTGGCAGGCTGTTTGGACTCAATGATCTCTAGAGGTCCCTTCCAGCCTCTAATGTTCTGTGATTCTGTGACTATACTCTACTATGTTGTCTTTTCAATGTCTGTTGGGGTGGTTGAGGTTGCCCATGAGGACCAGAGCTTGTGAATGTGAGGCTGTTCTTATCTGTCTATAGAGGATCTCATCCTCTTGTTTTTCTTGGTTGGGTGGCCTCTGGCAAACTCCCAGTAGAATGTACCTTTCCTTTAATCCTGACTCATAAGCTCTCAGTGAGCTCCTCATCCATCTGGAAGTGGACTCTAATTCCATGCACTCTAACTGATTATTGATATAAACAGCAACACCTCCTCCTCATCTTCCCTGCCTGCATTTCCTAAACAGGTTATATATAACAACACAATCTGAAAGGCTAAAAGAAATCTCTAGTAGTAAGGAATGAGAAAATGCAATAAATCAAATCCCTAGATAGGCAATCTAGAAAATATAGGAAATCAGGTTTGGAGAGCACCTTATTTAAAATTTCTTCTGCATCACAGCTGACCAAGGATGATTACTTCACTTTTAAAACTCTGACATCAAATTCTTCTACAGTAACTATTAGGCACAAAATGCTGCAAAACTACTTGAAACACTGTCTCCGTTCCACCCAAACTCTGATTTACTTCCCAACACTGATTGTAGATGATGCCTGTTGCCCAGGGAGGTGATGGAAGTCCTATCCTGGAAGTTTTTAAGGCCAGGTTGGATGGGGCTCTGAGCAACCTGATATAGCATGAGGTGTCCTAGCCCATGGCACGGGAATTGGAGCTAGACGATCCTTGAGGTCCCTTCCAGCCCTGACAACTCTATGATTCTATGATTCTAAGTGTGGCATCCATGAACTTTGCTAACATGGAATTGTTGTCTTCTTCTTGTACCTTTCCTTTTCCTTGAAGAAAAGCATAAAATGATACAGGCAACCAAATGCACTTCAGCAGTGTGCTCTTGATGTCCATAGATTCTGTTCCATCAGAAGAATATGATTGAATAAAATTCCTCCCGGTGTTTATTTGGCCTCCTCTAGCTGTGCCTCTCCTAAGAACAAGATTTCTTGCTCATTCCTTGCCACCAAGTGCTGACAGTCTGTTCTCAAAGTACATGAGAGAAAGCAGAAGGAATTACCTCAGAGACTGAGAAGTGGGTTTGGGAGAAAGAAAGTGAGAGGAAAAATACTACCAACTTACTTACTGACCAGCTTAGGTCCTGCAAAGCTTTCAGATTGTGCTTGCTCTTGCCCATTACCAATGCAATTTAGATTTAACCAGCTGGATCAGAGAAGAGAGAACAGAATTAGTTTTCTTAATAAAATAAAGGTTTTTTGTGTGACAGAAATCATATGTTTTTAACAGCTCAGAATTTTAGACAGAAGCTGATGTAATGTGGTAGGTTAGGAACTTTCCTCCCCACACACTATTGGATTTACCAGCTTAGCTCAGAGGGCTTGGAAGTAAGATGAAGCTATGTTTACAGCACAGCTAAATTTACAAGCATATATACACAATATATGTACAAGTGTTTACAATTAAATACAAATAAGAAGTAATACAGAAATCCAAACTCCCTCCCAGACAAAGGAAACTGCCCAGAAGGGCTCAAAGCTGTTCTCTCTCTCTCTCCCTTTACTTTCCCAGACAGACAAACAAAGGCAACCAGCAAAGCTTACATTGTTAGGTGTTAGCCAAGCTTTGTGGAGAGATATTAGAGAGGACCAAAAAGTAAGTGAATAGATCAAGCATCCCAGACCAGAGTGGGACAAATCATGCATATTTTTGCTTTTTTATCTGTCTGCGCAACCCAAAGAATGATACAGACTTCATCATTATTTTCTTTTCATAACCAATGATCTATCTTCTCTCATTAAAGTATTCCAATTAGCCTCAAACCAGCACTTGTGGCAATAGGCTAAGGATATCCCATGTTTCAGGTTAGCCCTAACAGCCTAAACAGCACATAAAAGTTGGATGGTCTGGACTTCCTTGTATGTCTCTTCATTGTGGGTTTTTATCTACTGATATAATATCTACTGATCTTATTATTATTATTGTGACCTTTCAGTATCTGAAGGGGGCCTACAAGAAAGCTGAGGAGGGACTTTTCGGGATGTCAGGTAGTGATAGGACTAGGAGGAACAGAATACAGCTACAAGTGAGTAGATTCAGACTGGATGTTAGGAAGAAGTTCTTCAGCATGAGGGTGGTGAGACTCTGGAATGGGTTGCCCAGGGAGGTGGTGGAAGCTTCATCCCTGGAGGTGTTTAAGGCCAGGCTGGGTGAAGCTCTAGACAGCCTGATCTAGAGTGAGGTGTCCCTGCCCATGGCAGGGGGATTGGAGCTAGATGATCCTTGTGGTCCCTTCCAACCCTGACCGATTCTGTGATTCTATGATATAACAGACAAAGCATCAATTTATGACACTAGAAGTATGGTAGGTGGCATTGTGTTAAGCTGCAAACTCTAACGTAGCTAAATCATAAAACAAAAGATCAAAGAATTCTTCTTCAACAATGTGTGAAGCCTCAGCCTGGAGTCTGAAGCAAGTGGGAGTTTCTGTCTAGGTGGCTCATTGTGACTTACCTTATGTATGATGTCTGATTGAGTATGCAGAAATCTTAATGCTAATAACTAGTTCTTCCTTCGCTATTCATTCACGGTTGAATTCTACTGTTTTCTCTAGGGCAGAAAAATCCTTTTTCTTTTCCCAGAACACAGGAATAGATAAAATATTAATTCAGTGCCTGGCTTCCCTGCTCAACTGAAGCTTATAACAGTTCAGTGCAGTTAGAAAGGTATATAGGCTGGCAGCTCGAAGCTGTAGTGCTTTCCTAAGGACTCTCAGGAACAGAATGTGCTTTTCAGTGTCCATTAGAAATGTGACTGCTCAAATCTACACCATTTCACTTTTATCCCTCAAATCTGGAAACATAGCTCTGTGATTATGTTTTTCACTTGAACGAGGAAACCCACAGATATTTAAATAAGCTAAATAACAAAATCTCTGTATTTTACAATATCTCTTAATACTGCAGTCTTACTTTTGATAGATTTATTTTCTTGTTGCAAACAGAAGCTCATTATTAATATCAATATTCATGTAAATATCAATGTTAATGTTATAATGTTATTTAATAATTTATTTTATTAGTTTATTTAATAATCATTTGATAATTTGATACTTGACAACAACAACAATATTTACAAGTCTACCTCTAGAAGTTGGTCACAGATTAAATGCCTTCTAACATTCCTTGAAAGGAATCTTGGAATTTCATTTTCAGATCTTTACAGCACTCCTCTCCCTCCTTCAAGAAATAAGGAACAATGGTATATAACTACCCACTCTTTACATTGACTGAAATAAAGTCTCTTGTGATCTTGTTGTTCCCTTAAATTGGAGAGTAATATTTATTTTATCCATCTATCTACCTATCTACCTATCTATCTATCTATCTATCTATCTATCAATCTATCTATCTACATTGTGAACATTCTAGCTTTTAGAAGATACCCTGAAGTGTGATTGTCACTTGGTACTTCATGTTCACATAGATAATTACCAGTATTTGTAAATCTTTTCTGCTCTGTACACAACACATCTAAATCTCTTGGCCACTAAACACTTAATTTACACCCTAAGAAACTAAGAATAAGAGGGAAACTCAAGAAGGAACTTGTACAAGGGTTCACAGAATCACAGAATGATTCAGGCTGGAAAAACCCCTCAGGATCACCAAGTCTAACTGACAACCCTACCCTACAAGGCTCACCCCTAAACCATATCCCCAAGCACCATATCCAAATGACCTTTAAACACATCCAGGGTTGGTGACTCAATCACCTCCTCGGGCAGTGCATTCCAATGCCTGATCACTCTTGCTGGGAAATATTTTCCTAATATCTAGTCTAAACCTAGCCAGTTGGAACTTGAGGCCATTCCCTCTTGTTCTATCACTAATTACCTGTGAGAAGCTGCAGCAGCCTCTCTGCAATGTCCTTTCAGGTAGCTGTAGAGAGTGATGATGTCTCCCCTCAGCTTCTTCTTCCTCAAACTAACCACCCCCAGCTCCTTCAGTTGTTTCTCATAAGTTTTATTCTCCAGCCCCTTCCCCTGCTTTGTTGTCCTCCTCTGCACTAGTTCCAGCACCTCAAAATCCCTCTTGTATTGAAGTGCCCAAAACTGAACACAATACTCAATGTGCTCCTCAGAGCAGAGTACAAGGTGAAAATCACCTCCCTGAGCCTGCTGGACACAGCATTTCTAATCCATGCCAGGAAGTGGATGGATTCTATTATGGATTTATATGTTTATAGTATGGATTTTATGCATTATGGATTTATATGTTCATTGCATAATGCCAGGACTGCAGTTGAGTTTTAGGACATCAAGCAGTATCTGGTGCAGTAGCTCGTGTTGACTCTTCATCCCAGAATGGAGCACATACTTTCTGGTCTATGCCCATGAGCTGTACATACTCATGCACTGTAAACTCTCTAATCTTAATATATATTCCATTTGGGTAGGAACTTTATTATCCACTGAAGATGTCAAATTGCATATCACAGGAGAATACAGTATGACATTCAGATCTCAACTGAGCTGATAGAGCTTGCAGGTTACAAATGTAAGTAACTCAACAATTATCTGAGTGTTATGGAGACATACTGAACAAAGAGACACTATTCTACTGCCATATTCAGTTTCCAGAGGGTTACAGAACATTTAGGTAAATCAAAGCACTTGTTCTTTGCTCCTGGTGGATAAGTACTTCTACCCCGACACCATTTGATGACCAGTTGATGTCCTGGTGCATGAAGATTGATTGCTCTGTTACGCGCAATGTTGAGTGGCAGAAAAGGTTAACCTTATTTTAGGCTTACATCAGAATCTGCACAAGATCATGTGGAGATGAGTCCCTTGGGTTAATTATCTCTTACAAGAAAAACAATGCCAGTTTTAAAAGCATTGGTTTTAAATGCCAGACTAACATCCATACAGACTTTATAGAAATAAATATACTAGAAAACCTGACATACTTTCACTACATCTCTTTGTTGTTGTTGTTGTTTGTTTGGGTGTTTAGGGTTTTTCTTTTGTTTTATTTGGGATTTTTTTGTTTGGTTTGGGTTTTGGTTGGTTGGTTGTTCTGTTCTGTTTTATGTTTCACAGTCTGAGTTCTCCTAAATTCTCAGTCTCCACTTCCAGAGCATATACAGTTCACTCACTCAGTACTACATGATCATAGCTGTTCTCCTGTAGATCTTTTATATTCACAGATTTGTTTTCAGTATTTCTAGTAATGAAACTGAAAACAAAAAATATTCAGGGCATGTCTTTATTCTCCAGTCTGTAGTGATGCATGGATCTTTTCCACAGGGCCTCACTGTCTGATGTTTGGTTTACAGTGCATTGTAAGTACTGCGCTAAGGTAAAATTGACATCTTGTGGTTCAACCCTCAAGTCCTCTACCTGTAATTAGAAATGCCATAGAATGTCAGGGGCTGGAAGTGACCTCAAAAGATCATATGATCCAGCCCCCCTGCCAGAGCAGGACCATCTAGAGCAGATCACACAGGAATGCATACAGACGGTTCTTTAATATCTGCAGAGAGGGAGACTCCACAACTCCCTGGGCAGCCTGTTCCAGTGCTCTGTCACCCCCACAGTGAAAAAATTCTTCCTCGGGTTCACAAAGAACCTCCTATGCCCCAACTTCCATCCACTGCCCCTTGTCCTGTCACTGTGCATCACCGAGAAGAGGTTGGCTCCATCCTCCTGGCACTCACCCCAATGTATGTACATATTAATTTTCTTTTCATGATTATTTGTATCTAAGAAACAATAGTCTTAATGCATTCAGTTTTTTCCTACTTTGCCTTATTTCTACTTCGAATTTGGAATAACATAGGTGGAAAAGGGGCAAAACTGTAAGGTTATGGCTCTATCAGGCATCCTGTTTCTGATGATTTTGGCTTTAAAATGTTGCCTGCTGGCCCGGACAAGGGACTGAGTCTCGAAAGCTGCCAGCTGGCTGTATATCATAAGGGAATAAATCCCAGTGACGTAAGTGTTTTCTTTATGAAGTAGTGACTAGAAGACTCTTATGATAGCAGATAAAAAGGCGCTGCAATATTTTAAAATGGAACAAATGTATTCCTGCTGGACTGAGAGTCAAAGGCATTTTCCCCTCCCATCCCCATTCCTCCTGCACTAACTCTGAGTAGTCTGATTTTGTGTGGAGGAACTCCAGGGGTTTGAAACTGACAGAATTTATTGCCGCGAGGAATGGGAAAGTTACAGCTTTGCAAAGCTTCTTGTCTGCCTATCACTGCTTTGAATGAAGATTTCAAGCTAACTGTACTAGAATAGACGCTATTATATTGGTAGCACCTGAAGGTTTGATAAAACATCATGGTTTCATGGCACTAGGAGTCTACTCACCTTTGGGGAGGAAAAAAAAAGTCATTTTCACACAAATTCCAAGGGAAGTATAAAATAAGAAAGAAGAAAGAAAATAAAACAACCCCCCAAAAAACCCCAGGTTCAATAATCTATCTTGCATGCTCCATGTGTTAATAGCACATAGCATCAATTCATCTTTTTTGTTTGGGATTGCCCTATTCCCTTCCATGGCTCCCAAAAGGAATTCATCAAAGAGTTAACATGGGCTATTAAAATATGGAGACTCTTGTGTGAGCTCTCCACATGCATCCAAATCATCCCATCTCTCTGGTGGTTGCAGTATATTATGTTTGACAAATAATTTTATGTTAACCGGGACCAACTAAGTCTGATAAATTAGATGTACTTAATACACTTGCCTTAGGGAATATATAAAAGATAATGTGGGGTTAGTATTTTTGGAAAAATAATTCCTGTTTCTGAAAACTTTGGCAGAACAATTTTCTCTAGGGTTTATTTTTTTTTGTTTTTTTTTTTTTTCTGGCAACTGGGTGATCTTTTTTTTCCTCATAGCTTTAAATTTCAAATGGAAAGGAGAAAGCACAGATGTATACCTCAACAATTATGTGATGCCAATAAGATATATTTTTTTTACTGAGCTAGTCTACCTGATTTTTTCCTGCTAAACTCTCTATTGGCACGCACAAACTGTAGTTGGGTTAAAAAAAAAGAAAGGAAAAGAGAAGAAAAG
>VWYK01030430.1:15690-27114 GCA_013399775.1 Semnornis frantzii | reverse complement strand
AAGTGTCACTGAATGCCAGTACAACCTTCTGGTGAGGAACCCACTCCACCCAGTTTGGTGTCATCAGCAAACTTGCTGACAGTGCACTCTGTGGCCTCACCCAGGTCATTGATGAATATAGTTATTCCCCCTCCCCCCTGCCTCTGCTTCTGAAACCACTTTTGCTCTTGCCAGCTGTGGCCAAGTTCCTGGGTGAGACAGCCATAGAATCATAGAATGGTAAGGTTGGAAGGGACCTCAAAGACCATCTAGTTTCAACTCCCCACCACAGGCAGGGACACTTCCCACTAGTACAGGTCACTCAAGGCCTTGTCCAACCTGGCCTTGAACACCTCCAGGGAGGTTGTGGAGCACAGAATCACCCGATGTGATCAAAGACATTGGGTGATTCCGTACTCCACAACCCCCCTGGGCAAGCTGTGCCAGCGCCTCACCACCCTCGCTGCAAAGAACTTCCTCCTAACATCCGCTTTCAATGTCCCCTCTGCCACTTCAAACCCATTGCCCCTTGTCCTGGCATTGCAAGACCTTGTCAATAGTCCATCCCCAACCTTCCCGTAGGCCACTTCAGATACTGGAAGGCTACCATAAGGTCTCTTGGAAGCCTCCTCCTCTCCAGGCTGAAGAGCTCCGAATCATGTAGCCTGTCCTTGAAATGAATATATTGATTCTCTCTCCCCACCCTTACTTCTGAAAACAATTTTGCTCTTGCCAGCTGTGGCCAATTCCTGGGTGGGATGGTCAATAGGCTGGATGTTATTTGCATCCTGCCTGCTGGCAACAGCAAAGTCCCTACGAACAGCATTGGCTCTGGTTGCCAAGTGTGAGCCCATCCTTTGCTGAATTAACAGCAGAGACATTCCAAAGCACTGCAAGCCACAGCCGTGCCACCAGCAAGGATGCTCCACAGCACCCAAGAGGTATGGCTGGGAAGCAAGCAGGCAGCCGGCTGGTATTTGTGTCAAACTGTTGATATGTAAGCAGGGAGCATGCTGTGCATTTAAATCACTTTCACACTAAATTTGGAACGGGAATCATTAAATATTTATTCTGTGCCTAAAATACTGCTCTGGCGTCCTACTTACTGATATTACATATTAATTCACTCAGATTTTTGCAGTGCTGGTAATGTGTTTAGTTTAAAATGGTGACTCTGAGGCGTTCACTATGACTGGGCTGTTTAATAAAAAGTGAGATTCGTGGCCCCAGAGGAATCCCATGTAGTCACTTCTGCAAACCTGAGGAAGTGGCTTGTGTGAAGGGAAATTGAAGGGTTTATAATTACCACGAAATAAAAAAAAAAAACCAAACCTAAACCAAAACACACTATCTGGAAGTTTTTAGTGATCTGCTAAAGACCAGTAAAATCAGCCCTTTCAGCATAAAGATACTTCAAAGCATAGTAGGAATTAGGAGTTATTGTCTCAGCAATGGGAGCACTGTACATCCAGAGAAGCAATCACTCAGCCAGAGCATAATTGCTACAAATTGACTGGTGCCTTCTCCAGGTGCTTTCCTGAAATGTGAAGGCCAGATTAAAAAACACTTTTAAAACTTAGAAATCAGTAAACAGATGCACTTTGACTTGCTGTGACCCCAGGGGTGGCAATCGGGCACTAAGCGGCAGCAGCAATCCAGCCCAGGTTTTGTAGGAGCCCTGCACGTGCTAGAATAGATCAGCTGCAATTATTTGCAGGCTGTGGGCTAGCAGAGTAGGGTGCATTTAATAAATCTCCCATGGTTCTCCTATCTTCAATAAGCCACAGTCATTTTTAATTATAAACACCTCAAAAGCTGGAAGGCAGCACTGGTTGTGCAGCAAAATATTGCTACAATCCTCTCAGCGCTGTTTGGAAAAGGATTTCGGTGCTGAACCTGACACAGATCTGATGCTGCCAGTCTGGCCAGACAGTAGAGATAAACAGCTTGCTTGTGGATTTTGCTGAGTGGCTGCAGACACTGAGTCTGCCCTCTTTCAGGGCCTGCTGGGTCAGGCTAACTTGGTGGTATTTATTTTAACACCTGGTGTAACAAACTTCAGGAAGAGGCTTCAAAGACCAGAGCCAGTGTCGGAGCCAAGCACATCCTCAGTGGCAAGCAGCCCAAGTGGCCCAAGGCCAGAGGAGGACAGCAGCAGGGCAAGGGGGATAGGGTATGTAGTATGTTTCCTACCATGGGTACATTTCCACATCTCCTGCCCTGTGTTACTAAAGAAGGCAATTCAACCTCTCCTCCTCTGCCCCTGCCCTGAAAAGCCTCTCATGGTTCATCGCCCAATCTCTGCCTGCAGTGTTTGCTCTTCCAAAGCCTTGGAGCAATAGCAGGCATCTGGGAGAAACACATGAGGTGGATCATCATGAACCCCAGCCTCAAGGCACAGGCTGATGGTGCAGAAGGTCTGCAGAAGGTAAAGGTCTGGGGAGCAGCAGCAGTGCCTTGGGAGGCCAGGGATGCTTCAAACCCAGCTGCCAGCACCCCATGCACAGTCACAGCTGCCATGTGTCTAAATTCAGTGACAGGGGGAACAAGCACTCCTACCTCAGTGCAGACAGCTATTTCTGACTCTGGAGCCTGGCTGCTGTGTGAGCTTTCGTTTCCCTGCAGATGCTAATCAGGTCTGGAGAGAAGCACTCAGCACCTGCACAGGAAGAGAGAGGCAAGGGGAAATGATGGCTCAACAGACTGTTTTGAAGGACTGAAATGCTCTCTCAAAGCATCTTCAAGCAAACTACTCAGAAATAGATCAGGAGGTGACCTCATTCCAAGCCCCAGTTTCCCGTTGGCTCTGGCAGCATGGGGCACTGCGTCTCTCCTGGTAGGAGGGATCTGCCAGCCCCCAGCAAGCAGCTACCACCAAGCAGGACACACATAACTGGTCTCATCATGGAGGAGAGTTTGACCCTCAACCAACTGGAAGCTGCCCTCTGAGATGGCAGTTTGCTAAAGAAACTTTCATCAGGGTTGTGATAGAGGGAGCCCTGTGCTGTAAATATCCTGTGCGCAGGGCAGAGAAGAGGCTGAGCAAATGCTACAGCACTGCTAAGAGAAACTCCAAACTGCAGCGGTGGCACAAAGCTCTCACAGTGTCCACAGCTGCACTGGCAAGGCCTCCTGCAGCACCTTCCTTCTCCATCCCACACTTCCTCAATGCAAGGGGTTAAGCAAGGCCAGCAGCCCTCATTGGCCCCTGATTTGCTCCTGGCACAGCCACGATGCAGCCAGGATCCCAATGTAAATATTAGCTGAGCGTGCATGAACGGCTGAAAAGAGCACCAGTTTAAGGCATTCTGTTTGGAAAACACAGCAATCTATATAACACTGTTACCAAGGAACGAGGATTGTTTTCTGTGCTATTTCAGGAGATAGTGAAACAAATGGAGCCCAGGACACACCAGGATTTCAATTTCCCCTCTGAAATTAGTGTAATAACAAGCAGCAGTGTTTCACAGTGGCACTCAGTGGCCAGACTCCATTCATGCCTAAAGGAAAGGACGTGTTGCTTGAACCTGTCCACTCACAACTCCCTTTATCCGTAACTCCTGTTCTTTAATCTGCCCACCCGTAAGGTGCGAACTGTCCAGCTCTTCATAGCATGTGTCCAGGGATATAGAATCATAGAATCATAGACTCATAGAATCATAGAATGGTAAGGCTGGAAGGTACCTCAAAGATCATCCAGTTCCAACCCCCTGCCATAGGCAGGGACCCCTCCTACTAGTACAGGTCACTCAAAGTCATCCAACCTGGCCTTGAACACCTCCAGGGAGGTAGCAGCCACAACCTCCCTGGGCAACCTGTGCCAGTGCCTGACCACCCTCACTGTAAAGAACTTCCTCCTGACATCCAGTTTCAATCTCCCCTCTGCCAGTTTAAACCCACGGCCCCTCGTCCTGTCATTGGAAGCTCTTGTCAGTAGTCCCTCCCCAGCCTTCCTGTAGTCCCCCCTTCAGATCCTGGAAGGCTACTCTAAGGTCTCCTGGAAGCCTTCTCTTCTCCAGGCTGCACAGCCCCAACTCTCGCAGCCTGTCTTCACAGCAGAGCTGCTGCAGCCCTCTCAGCATCTTTGTGGCCTCCTCTGGACTTGCTCCAACAGTTCCATGTCCTTCCTGTGCTGAGGCTCCAGAACTGCACACAGGACTCCAGATGGGGTCTGAGGAGAGCCAAGGGGCAGAATCCCCTCCCTTGCCCTGCTGCCCACACTGCACTTGATGTAGCCCAGCACACACTTGCTGTCTGGGCTGCATGCACACACTGCAGGCTCATGTTGAGCTTTTCATATCACAGTGAGTCCTCAGGAGAAGCTACTGGGCACTACTTGTTGTACACCCTAAGTCAGGCTGACCCTCATCAGCATTTCTGCTTGCCTTTTCAGCTGCTGCTGAAATATGTCATTTTTATGAACTGGAAGATATTTTAAGCAGGCTCTTTGCCACTTACTTTGTCTCTTCTTTTTCCCTTCTATTGTTGCCTGCTACTGTACAACATTCAGACTTGTCTTGCAAAATTGCTTTTCCAAAACAAGAGGTAGAGCCAAGCAAATACTTCTGTCAAAGGGCTGGAGTTGTGGTGAGCAACAGCCAGAACAACAAATGATCACAGATATCAGACTCCTATAAGCACTGTGAGCAGTAGCCAGCAGGCAGTGTGGGATTCCTGAGTGGCTGGCACTGGGTGGTACCCAAAATCAGGAACTGGTCTGCGGTTGGTCTCAAAGTGAAACTGAACCTCAGTTGAGGTCCCTGAACAGCCTTCCAGCATACTACAGGCAAATCATCCCTGACTCATTTAACCCACACGATCTGAGCTGGGCAAGGGACAGAAGGTAGCAGCTGTGGTGGGTTCCTGGTGGAGAGAAGCAATGAGCACCCAGCACCTTGACAGGCTCTCTCACTTTCCAAACCTCATGTTTAGTGCAAGTGGTATTCTGTGGCCATGAAGGATCTCAGAAGAGGATGAACAGCACACAAGATACACTTTACTTTCTCTTTTCCCTTCTAGACCATCCCTGCAACTCACTGCCTTTGGTGCACAGAGATTTTACAAAGGAGCTAATTGCTTCCAGCCTTCATAAATATTCTGTTTCAGGCCTTTAACTGGGATTAATAAAAAGAGTGCAAGTTTGTTTGTTTTTCACGCACGTGAGCCTCCCTGTGGGAGCTATTCAGTTAAGCTCTCCCAAATGGCTGCTTGAAGTGCAGTTTACTCTTTCTGAGGGTTTCTTCCAAACCAACGGATCCTGCCAGCCTGCCTTCAAAGGCAGTGCCACAGCACATGGTCACACACACACACACACACACACACACACACACACACGCAGAGGCATTCTCTTTCTCTCTTACAATCTCAAGCACAATTACAAGCTGGGTGGGAAATGGCTGGAGAGCGGCCCTGAGGAAAAGGCCCTGGGGGTCTGGGGTGATGAAAAGCTCAAGATGAGGCTGCAGTGTGAGTGCAGCCCAGACAGCAAGTGTGTGCTGGGCTGCAGCAAGAGCAGTGTGGGCAGCAGGGCAAGGGAGGGGATTCTGCCCCTTGGCTCTCCTCAGATCCCATCTGGAGTCCTGTGTGCAGTTCTGGAGCCTCAGCACAGGAAGGACATGGAAGTGTTGGAGTGGGTCCAGAGGAGGCCACAAAGATGCTGAGAGGGCTGCAGCAGCTCTGCTGTGAAGACAGGCTGCGAGAGCTGGAACTCTGCAGCCTGGAGAAGAGAAGGCTTCCAGGAGACCTTAGAATAGCCTTCCAGGATCTGAAGGGGGCCTGTAGGAGAGGGACTATTTACANGTTCAAGGCCAGTTTGGACGAAGCCTTGAGTGACCTGTACTAGTGGGAGGTGTCCCTGCCTATGGCAGGGGGTTGGAACTAGATGATCTTTGATGTCCTTTCCAACCTAAACCATTCTATGATTCTATGATTCTTTGCAATACAAGGACTTGTGTTCCAGCTCTGCTTTCCTTTATAATCATTTCCACAAATCATCATCTACACTGACTTTCCCCTTTGAGTGGGAATAAATGGAGAGAGGAGTATGAATGCTACAGTAGCAATTTTTTCTGATATCAGCAGTTTCCTCCCTATGGCACTGTAGAAAATGGAAACAAACTTGAAAGGTTTCACAAGATATTTCTAATACCCTTTAACCGAAGCTGCTTCCAATCCCTGAGGCCACCTGAGGTCTCTTTTTGCACAGCTGCAACGGTTCCACCCAAGAGAGGCAAGAAGCGTTACATCATCTGCAGGGATGGCACAGGCACTGCCTGGTGGGTGAGTATTTGCTGCTCCTTGTTTGTCATGTAAACAGGAGCTAGCACAGGGGTCGAGTATTCCCATACAGCATGCACTGCCTGTTGCTGGAACCCAAAACAAGGCTGGCAATGCAGGTGCTTCAAATCTTATTAGGTAATTGTTATGGAAAGCAGTTTAGAAGAAGCAATTAATTTGTGATACTGGGAACAAATAGGCAGGGGCAGATTTTTTTGAAGCCGATGGAGCCTGCTCCAAAGTGATAAGCTTAAAAAGGACCACGGGTTTTGCAGCTGCGTTGCATCTTGAAAATGAACTGTTCAACATTCCATGTCCCTTTAACCCAAACAGCCTCTGGTTTGGTATCCTGGGCAAACAGTGATACACACCAGTTAAATATCCAAAATGACATAGCTAATGCTCTCATTCATCTGCATTTGCCCACTCATCATGGGTAATTACACAGCTACCCACCATGGAATAGAACCACTGGAAGTTAAGCATGTATCATTTTCACCATCACTCCACTTGCGTTGCTTCTCTTCCTGCACTGTGCTGGTCACTGTATCAATGCTTTGCTGGCTCTCCCAGACCTCTTTCAGGTCGTTTTTCTCCATGGACATTTCAGGGTTCAAATGCTGTTTGTGTTTTTAACAGGGCAAAGTTCCTTGGGAAGTTTCAGCACCTTGTCAGCCCTTAGCTCCTGCAAAAATACCACAAAGATGGGTATGGGGAGGCCAACACTGAAAGCTATTGAGGATCCTACTCCTCCTGTTGTCATCAGAAGGTTTTTGGTTTTGTGTTTCTTTGCAGCTGGGGGTGCAGTTCTAATAATGCTGCTTTGCAACAAGATGCAAAGAGCTGCAGGTGGGAGATGTTTCAGGGGAAGCCAAATACACCTCTCAGGAGATTTGGAAACAAAACAAGAGGCCTGAGACTTTTTGACCCTTCTTCTTTCCTTCATTCAGGAAAAAGCACTAATGCTGTAACCATACGAATGTAGACATAGCCACTGGGAAAACATGGCTGTGTGAACTAAGGAAAGAGAGAGTGTAGATCATTCTTAGGGCAATATGTCCCTGTTTCTCTGGGCCACCAGCACTCCCAGATGAACCTGGGCTAATCTGTACCTAGATGTCTAGTCAAGTCAGGCCCCCAGAATATCCAATTTCGAAGTTCTCCAGTGAGCAAAGTCTCACCCACTAAAGGACAAATGCAATTCTGAAAGCTCCTAAAGGAGAACATCTTTTGGGGTAGTTCTTTGTATCTATTTTGCATCCATTACTTTAAGAAATATTTTCTGACAATGTCAGAAAAGTCAGTATGTCTCTACAGACAGGTACACAGTGTCTGTGATGTTCCAACTAGAAGAAGTTGTTTCCTTTAGCCAAGGATGCTTTCCTCTAGCAATTCACCTCTGCAGAGCAATCACAGCTGAAAGAAAACCTTCCATAAAGAATGGTTCGATTTTCCTCTGATCATCACACAGAGTTTTGTTGCTGTTATGTCTGGGACAGGGAAGATGGATATGGTGGGTTAGGATACCCCTCCACACACATCTCCCCCCACACTATTGACATTTACCAGACTAGCCCAGACAGCTTAGAAGCTGAAACTCTATTTACAGCAAAGTTAAATTCACAAGCATATATACACAATACATTTACAAGTATTTACAATTATAAGCAAACTAGAAATAATATAGCAATCTAAACTCCCTCCCAGACCAAGAAAGTGCCCAGTAGGGGCTCAAAGCCTCTTTCTCTCCCTCTTCCTTCCCAGACAGACAAACAAAACAACCAGCAAAGCTTATATTGTTTTCTGTTAGCTAAGGTTAGTGGAAGATATTAGAGCAGAGCAAAGGAGATGTGAAAGGGAGAAGCATCCCAGAGCAAAGTGGGACAAATTATTTACATTTCAGCTTTTTATCCCTCTCACCAAACCAATGAATGACACAGACACCATCCTTATTTTCTTTTCACAACTGATGATCTAATTTCTCTCATTAAAATGTTCCAATTAGCCTCCAACCAGCATGATGGAGAGCCACAGTTTTTGAACATCTTCCTTCTCGATGATGAGGGAGAGCACCTGCAGCCTCAGGTTACAGAAAGCAATTTCCCCATTCTTCAGTAGTGTAAGCAGCATTTCTTTCTTGAAAATCCCAAAGGAAAAGGTTTCTCCTCTGTGGTGGGGTTACCCACAGATAATACTGCCATAGGCACTGATGCAATCAATTCTATTTCGTTCTGCCTGCACAGTTGGCACACCTGGACTCCAGACAATGTGTTTTTCTGAGGTGTTAGAGGAAAACATCACGAATTAGAAACAAAACAAAACAAAAATCAAATCAAAACAAAGCAAAACAAAAGACATTTAGGAAAAAAGAATGAACTTTGATAAGGAAGAAATCTTTGAGTTGTTCCCATCATCTTTGTGGTAGTCATCCTTGCCTTAGTTATGTTAGGGCCCGTGTGCCAGGCAAAATGGCAGTAGGAGGTGCTGTACAACCTGTCTCCGGTGAAAGGGTCTGGCACACAACTACATGACATGCCCTTTGGGTGAGGAGGATATCATCACAGAAACGATATCATGGTACTTTTTTATTTCTGTTTGTTTAGGGAGATAATAAATAGGGAGTCATGAATTGAAAGAATACTGAGGAAGGCTGTGAGACACTAAAACACCTTTACCCAACCCCATCTTTGACCAGCCTCTGTATGCCAACACTGCACCACCCTTTCCTTCCCCAGGCTGAAAGGAAGAAGCAGACACAGGAAAATGGCCCATTCTGCCAGTCATCCTCATCGTCTTCCCTGCAGCCAGCACTGCCACTCACACAGCAAGCTGCCCACCATCACCATGTGCTCAGTTCACACTGTTTATCCCAGAGTGCCAGCCAGGCTGCAGGTTGTCCTGATACAATATTAGGGTGGCTTCTGCCAGCTTTCGTCAGCCCATGGGTTGGATCAACAGTCTTGGCAGCAGCTCCGGAGAAACTGGGTCATAAAGGACCATCTCTGGAGGTGGTCTCAGATGAAAGCGGTAGCTGGGCAGAGAAAGCTCTGTGGCTGTCCCAGCTTTAGACATTTCCAATCTGGTGTGCAGTATTTATTTGGCTTGTTGACTGTGCCGTTGCAGAAAATGCAGCACTGCCTTCCAAGAGTTGACAATGAGTGATGGAAACAAGAAGGGCTTGAAGGTGAAACAGAACTGGAGCTGTGTCTGCCTGGTGTGTTGGTGCATGTCAGCATCTGGCATTTGTAGGAGCTCATTCCCACCCCATGAGGTCCAAGGTGCACTGGGAGCAGGCATCTTTGCAGGAGAGGGCTCGAGACTCAGCAATGGGCAAAGATTGTACCTTGGAGAGCTCACCAAGACATCCTAGGCAGGACACCCTCCGGTCTCAAGAAGACAGAGCAGCAGATGTTGCCAAGCAATGGCAGGGATGCAAGGTACCAAACCCAGGATTTCCAAACGGCACCACAGGCCAAAGTTCGCAGAGCTCTGGCAGGTAAAGCTACCACAAACAGCAACAGCTCTTTTTTTCCCCTGTGCAAAATTTTCAGCCACTTCTCATGGCTTTCAGAAGTGCAGAGACCTGAAGTTTTATTCCAAACTCATCTGCTACACCGTGCTCTTAATTAGAAGAAGACAAGCAGGTCGGAAAGCCCAGCTGATGTGACAATCCTGCAGCACGTGGTCTGAAGCAGCACCCGTGAGCTAATCTCACAGCCTCATCACCACGAGTCAGTGTTTACCTATTCTCCCCAAAAGGGAAGCAAACATTTATTAGCACGTATAACAGGTGACAGGTATTTTGACATCCGCAAAACAAGCCCCGCTAATTGAGCAGAAAAACACAAGCCCTGCAAACACCCACCCACCACAAACACACATGTATGCACAGATCCAGTCTCATTCTGGCCTGAAAGCCACTGAAAATTAAAATATTGAATGCACACACACACAGAGGCACACACACACTAAATGTCTCCATTGATTCATCCCTTGGAGCTCCTCCTGAAGTCTTCCGCTCGCTCCAGGTAATCTTCAAAGCAGAACACCACGATATCATTACACATGTAATAATTAGTGACTTGGGTGAAATATTTATTAGCAGTATTGCTTCTCAATTAAGATTTTTAGGTGCAAGTAGAGCCGCTTTGGTGGAGAGCTAACTTAATGAGAGCTGAGAGCCTGCAGGGATTTGTGTGGCTGATGAGGCTGCGGGGACCAGTATTGTACATGTGGGGCTATGGGGATGCTGAGATGCAATGATGTCTGTGTGGGGCTGTGGTGACAGTGGGGACACAATGGCAGCTGTGGTGACACCATGAACATAGTGATGTCCGTGTGGGATGGTGGAGGCATTGTCAGCACAGTAGTTAGTACCTGTGGGGGGCTGTGGGGACACTGAGGGTAAAACAATGTCCGTGTGGGGCTGTGATGACAGCAGGGACACAATAGCAGCTGTGGTGACACCATGAACATAGTGATGTCTGTGTGGGATGGTGGGGGCCCTGTCAGCACAGTAGTTAGTAACCGTGGAGGGCTTTAGGGACATTGAGGACACAACAATGTCTGTGTGGGGTTTTGGTGACAGTGAAGACACAATGGCAGCTGTGGTGACACCATGAACATAGTGATATCGGCGTGGGATAGTGGGGGCAGTGTAGACACAAGAGTTAGTATCCGTGGGGCGGCTGTGGGGACACTGAGGGCACAGAGGTGTCTGTGAAGGGCTGCGGTGACACCGAGGATGCAACAGTGTCTGCCTGGAGTTGCAGGAACTCTCAGACAGCGGTGTCCGAGAGACCGGCCATGGGCACTGCGATACCTGCGTGTGGCTGTCGGACACTGAGAACACAGCAGTGCCTGTGTGAGTCTGTGGGGGACACCGACAGACGGCGGCGTCTCAGGGAACGGCCGTGGTCACTGTGATACCTGCGTGTGGCTGTTGGGACACAGAGCACACAGCAGTGTCTGGGTGGTGACATAGAAGAGACAGTGGTGCCTGTGTGGGGACAACCGAGGCACACGGGTGCCGGCCGCCGGCCGACCCCTCCGCTCCCACCGGCGCCCCCCTCAAGAGCCGGCCATGTCGGCGCCCCCAGTAGCGGCCGCGCCCGTCGGCCCCCAGCGGACATGCGCGGAGGGGTCGCTGACTCGTGCTTGTTCTTCGTC
>VWYK01030430.1:0-15458 GCA_013399775.1 Semnornis frantzii | reverse complement strand
GAAGCTGCAGCTCTACGTCTTCGTCATGCGCTGCATCGCCTACCCCTTCAATGCCAAGCAGCCCACCGATATGGCCCGCCGGCAGCAGAAGGTACCGGCGCGCCGACTGCCCTGCCCTGCCCAGCCGTACCCTGCCTGCATGGCCAGGCCCGGCCTCCACTGCCCGCGCCCTGCCCCGACAGCTCCCCTGCTTGCGACTCATCACCCACCCCTGCCTGGAACTCATAACCCACCGCCGGCTGCTCGCAGAGTGACACTGTCCTCCTACCCCGTAGCAGCAACCTTCCTGCCTATCTAACCCCAGCCTACTGTCCTAACTGCCCTAGTACCCCCCTGCATGCTCCCTTAAATACCCTGCTCTCAGATCCCTGCCTACCCCACTGCCTCTATCCTGCTCTCCGGCAGCCCCGGGGAGGCACTCTCCAGGCCTGCAGCCACCCGGGCATCCCAAGGGCAATCCTGGCACAGGGCACCTTGGGCCTGTGCGAGTGCAGTTTGTTGGCAGCAGCAGCCCTGTCCTGGGGTGCAAGGAAGCCCCTTGCTAACTGTCCGTGCTGCTTCCTGCATGGAACCGGAGCGCTGACATATGGCATTGCTCCTGGTTACGCAACGTCAGAATTTGGGAAGTTTGGGTTGTTGGCCATGTAAAGGTTGAAAGGAGAGAAGTGGGTTATGTTGTTGGAAAATATCGAATGTGTGTCCTTGCTTCCTGCAAAGGGACTCTGCAACTCCACGCTTGCTGCAAACTTTGCTTAGTTGAGAGTGTCAGCACTGACTTGGGGAGTTACCGAGTCTCACTTCAACTTCTCACAAGTGTTTCAGCATGGCGAGCTCCCTGATGGTGGTTTCCTGGCAAAACGTGGCAGCAGAGCTTTGTGATGAAGTGGTTGCTACAATCCTGACTTCCTCCCTCAGTGCGTCACCGCGGCAGGGCTGTGCGCTGCTCCAGGCAGAGCAGGGCAGGAGCCCTTCACCTGGGCTCTCCATCCCAAGGAGCCTTCTTGAAGCTTGTCTCTGCTAAGGCATAAGCTCATGGGCCGTGGCAGAAATTAAGTTTTTCCAGCATGCCAAATCAGGCACCTTGCAGTCAAATGCATCCAACTTTTTCCCTCTGGCAGCCAGAGTTAGGTCTGTGATGGGATATAGCTCTCTGGAACAGCTGGCTCATGGGTTTTTTTGTTTTCAATTGAGTTTTTTTAGATTGCAGTTTTAGGCTCGATGCTATTCTATGTTCACAAATGACCTTTCCAGATCAGGCAGACTCTTGGCTGTATTGATGCAAACGACATTCAGTTCTGCTACACCACAGGACTATTATTAGTCATTGCAACATACGGAGGTAGGAAAGTGTATCCGTACTGCATGTAGTTTAAAGGCAATATAGGACAATCTGGTGTTGCTGGAAGGGTGAATGATCTGCTTTTGTTTGCTGAGCAAAATGCATAGCTGAAAATATAGCTAGGTTTGGAAATGGATTTTTTTATCACTTTTTTTTTTTTTTTTTTGCCTACAACCCTTTTCAATAGATTATGGATTTCAGAGTCATCTTGGCTTTTGTTTTTTTTTTTCCTCCCTGTGCATCCTTGTGTTAGAAAAATGTGATGGAATTTAAGTAATTGCTAGTTTTGCAGAAATTAAAACAAACAATCAAGCCCTGCAACTGTTTCTTACATAAAAGGGAACCGAGATGGAAAAGGAGTTTTTCCAAAAGAGCAAGCAGCAGTCTGCAGAAGAATGGCTGGGAAGAAGGGTGGATTCATAGTCCCTGAAATCAGAATATTGTGCTATGAAGAGACAGAAAGAAGAGAGGGAAAGAGAAAAGGAGGGGATGTGGCGCAGGTGAAACAAAGAAACAAGGAGTAGTGAGGAAGATTATAAACTAGCAGCAATACTCAGGGGAATAGGGAAGTTACATAGGATGTTGGTAGGATGAAATCTGTGCTCTGTGAAATGAACACAAGGAAATGCATCTGACTTATTTATACAAATAGCTAAAACAGGTGTGTTTCTGGCACTTACCATCCCCCCTCAATCTTATCAGTGAGATGGAATTGAGAAAATGAAATTAATCTAAGAACAAATTCACCCTTTTAAGGGTGAATTCATTCTGGGTTTTGGCCTTCTGTGTGTCCTTGTGTTCAGCTGTTATGTGAGATCCTGGGAGTAAATCCATGCTCTTATTCTACTCTTAGCTCATATTCCTGTTTAAGTCAGCTGAAGGACTGACAGAGCCTGGAGTTTGTTCCTGGGCTCCATGTGCCCCTCTGCTTTTCTCACACATCTCTCTGGGAAAGCTCACTCTCACTTCCTCTGACTTGAGGAAAGGACCAAATAATGAAGGTGTGAGACTCATTTTCTCTTGGGCTTCAACCTCTGACGTGATGTTCTGCCACGGAGAATGGTCTCTATGGGGACTTTGGGTATTGGTGGGCCCTCACTAATGATGGCCCTCCAAGAAATAGGCTCCAAGACTCACAAGGCTGAAGCAAATGCATTGTGTTTCTCAGAAGAAAGGTGGGAAGAAACCAGCTTTTGGTCCTGCTCTGATGGGTACTGTTGCCTCAGTTTCCTTATCAGCGTAAGAGGGATAAATGCACTGCAGAAGTGTTTTGGCAGAGCTGTGCAGTCATGGGGGTTGGTGACCTGTCCCCAGCCCTGCCCAGCAGGTCCTGCCTGGTGCTGGGAGGAAGAGGTCTGGTTTCACCTGACCCAGCGCTCCCCTGTAGCACAGGTGATGGTGCCACTTCTGAGCACATCCCAAGTGGGGTGACCATGGCTTTGCAAGTGAGGCTGTCACTCTGCACAGCAGCTACCCAGTACAATTCGGTCTCTCAGGGTTACCTTATAAGAGCCAGCCCAGCTCCACGGGGCCTGAGAAGGGCTGCATTGCCTGCAGCCCTCACCAAGCTTCCAGAGCTCAAGGTGCTTCTGTAGCTTCACCTGTTTCACAGTTTTCACTGAGAAGGAAGCAATTGATTTTGTTGCAGTCGCAGCACTGAAGTTCTTGCGTGGACTGAGGATCACCATGGTGCCTCCCCTGAGCTGTGTAATCCTTCCTCCTTGATTCTGCAGTGCTGCAGTATCAAAGCTGGCTGCTGCCCTGAGCCCCAGGGGGTTACAGTGGTGTAACACACGGGCACCGCGGGTACCGGTTATGTGGCAGCATGCCTGTATGTAGTGCTCGGGAGCTGGAACATCAAGCCTGGTGTTTTACAGCACTCATGAACCACCTTGGAGTAAAAGGAAGTGTGTACTTAAGGTACTGTTGCAACAGAATGATAATTACACGCTGTTTGATAAAGTATAGCATTTATGAGAGCAAAGAGAGCAGAGGAAATGTGTGAATGGACATCACAGCTGGGTATACACCGCACGCGGGCATGGGAGCGTTGTTTGTTTACACCAGTAGCACACTCTGTTTCAGATTTCCAGATAAATTCAAGCAAATGCCACTCAGAGTTGGTATTTTCCTGATTCTGACACCCCAGAAATCTCAGTGACAGAGCAAAAATTGTTTTTTAGATCAGTGTGTTCAAGTCTACACTTCTGATTCAGATTTATCTTGATGTTTATGTGGTAAGGCTTCATTTGAGTAACTACACATCTGTGTTGCCTACCTGGAAATTCTTTTGTTTACATCTCACTAGTGTTGTTTCCTAAGGGAAATAAGAAAAAAGGACTTGCTAGCAACCTGCCTCTGCTGTCTTCCTGCTTAGATTTGAAACCACTACTGAATTCCAGTCAGATTTGATGAGCAGACAGTGGTCTGCAAGCTACTCAGTCCTAAAAAGCTTGGCAAAAATAGAGCGATCCAAGGCTGGAGGAAGGTGGCAGTGTGTGGGCAGCCATTAGTAGACACTTGAGACTCTGAGCAAGAGATCTACCAAACATGTGGCCCAGGAGGAAAAGCTACCATCAGAGCTTATGTCTTGGCAGACACTGAAGGCTCCAGCCTTGCGATGCAGCTCAGGAGTAAGGTGGCTTTGCCAGATCTCTTGCCCTCAGAACAACGTGTTTTAGTACTGCAGATGGCACTTAGCTTGGTAATTGCCTGCCCAGGATGTATTTAGTGTTTCTCTCACTCATGCTGACTTGTTGGAAGTAGAGTTGAGATGACGGGCCGGGCTCTGTGCCTCTTTCTGCTTGATCCCAATTGTCTGAAGCCTTTCAGAGGAAAGCTGGACAAGTCAGGCAATGTGTATGTCTCTATAGTGATGCAGAACAAGCACCCATGGATGTGGAGTTGACCTCTTGCTGAATACCTCCAAAACACAGCAGCCAAAAGGCACAGCACAACCCGGGAATCAGAGTTTGCTCATTTAAAATACAGTAAACTTAGAGATCTCCTCCAGATTTTCAGCAGCCCCTTTGAAAACACTCGTTGTGAAAGGGGCAGCAGTAACTTGGTAGGAGATAAAACATGGAGAGCACATTAGGTCAGGCATCACTGCAGTCGTGACTGCCATCACCTCTTTTCCTCCCTGTAGAATGAGGGAGCAGGCAAGCAGCATGTGGGAGAATAAATTGGTTCCCAGTGGGATAGATGTGGGATGAAAAAAGTTCCAGCTTAGTTGCAGATTATTGGAGCTACTCCTGGGAGAAGTGGCTTGTGATTTGGGTCCTTGTGTAAGCCTGTGGGATGACGTCGTCGGGTGCATTAGCAAAACTCTCAGTCAGATTCAGCAAAGCGCTTTAAGCTTGTGCTTTGCTGAGTAGTGATTGATTTAAGCCCGGTGCTTAATGCAGAACAGGTCTGAGGGATCAGAAACTGATAAATCAGTTACAATGCATCTTCAAATATCAAATTTCAGCCATTTTGACATGTGTGCAGATGCTGTGGTATCCTTCCAAATAATCATAGAGTCACCGAATGTCAGGGACTGGACCTTGAAAAATCATCTGGTCCAGCTCCCCTGCCAGAGCAATATCACCTAGAGCATATTTCTCCTTGTCATGGTTTTGGGTTGTTCCTCTCGTGCTGTATTTACACAAGTTCTTTCTTATAACCACTGACATGTTATTCTTCCGGGACAGACTGTGACTCAGGTAGTGTTGGGACTTGTTTTAGCAGCTTTCTGCTGGAGGAACTGCAGGTTTTGTGATCAGATTCTACTTTGCTGAACCCAAGGAGCCCCTGAGGGTGTGGTTTCCTCTTTGCAGAAGAGGAGAGCTAAAGATGGTGCTCTGCTTGTTTTCTGTCTCTTCCTTGGTTGCTCTTCAGTGATGTTTAAGAAGGAGGCATAAGATCCAGGCAGATCTCAAGTGTGATCTGGACCACATGTACAGCTCTGTAGATGCAGCAAAGTTTGCAAGATAATTATTAGTGCTATGCCCATAAAAACCTGGAATAGTAGAGGCTGCTCATGCTGCTTAGCTGTCTCAGTGTGGGCATAGGTCACTGCCACCCCCCAATGAGAACTGTGTGTGGCTGGACTCTCAGCTAGGGCTGTCCCCAGGCCATCTGTGTGCTAACCCTGAGGTGAAGACAAGCCCACCTGCATTTCACTCCTGCTTGCGGTGCACCGTCGTGAGGGAGCTGGTCTGACACGTCTGAGATGTGGTGCTGGTAGCAGCATGGAGTGCGGAATGTGGGGGCTGTGCTCAGATTGTCTGGAATCTGCACTGAATGGTTATTTTCAGTTAAAACATTTCTCATTTATTTTGCCAGTGCCTTGTCTTCTTTCAATTCTAGCAGATCTTAAATATTTTCATACTTTGGTTGTTTATATACTTGTAGCTTATTGGATTGGGAAGCAGGTAATTAAACAGGCTGTGAGCTTGGCTTTTGACTGTTGTAAACCTTTGCAGCCCTTGATCCATAACCTGACGGTCCACTTTTTGTGGGTGGCACTCCTTGAGCCAGAGATGTGTACTGAGAGCAGAGAACACTTATCAGATTGTGCAGTTCCAGCCTCTGCTAAAGCTTGCTGTTTCCATAAGTTATTATTTATGACCTTGCTTTGCATAGTCTAGACGCTGTCCCCGAAGCACTTTGCCTTTTGCACAACTTGTAATTCTTTCTGCTGAGCCATGAGTCACTTGTTCTCTGTTCACTTAAGTGGGAAACGGTCAGCAAGTCGTTTCCCTACTTAGTTTTTTGTTATCTGCAGCAGTACAGAATTTGTTTTAAGTGTGGTTTAGCAGTAGGAACCCAACTATCCCAACACGGCTACTAGCAGTGGATGTACACAGATGCCTTAAAGCTACTGCCAATGCTTTAGTCCAGGGGGATACAAGTTAAACATCATATTTCTATTTAATTATGTAAACCTGATTAGTATGCTAAGACCCATCAATATAGTATAATCAATAAAGCTGTTGCTTGGTTGGTATTGATGTGAACTCAGCTAGTGGCAGCACCAAGGTTTCACCCACGCACTGATTTCTAGCAATTGCTTATACGTTAGTGTGTCTAAGAAAGCTGAAATAGTGGAGTTCCCTTAAAAGAGCAGATGAGGGGATCTTCCCTGGTGGTGAATCGATCCTCTTTCTTAGTCACCCAGGAGAATGGGTGGCTCCTCAGAGGTGAGGTTTCATGCGTGGCCCCTCAAAGGTCTTCCCTTCCTGGAAAAGGAACAGAGTGAGATACAATGGAAGGTTGGAAAACTGCCCTGAAACACAGCTCAATGGCTTGAGCCATACAACTCAATGACTTGCCCCATGTGCTTCAGGGCAGTTGTGTGACCAGGATTATTTGTGCTGAACATCTGCCCATACTCAAATGCTAGTGTTTGATGAAGAAACTTAATGAAATCCAGATGTGGCCGTGTTTTTTTCCTAGCCCAAAGAATGGGATTTTTCATAATGATGGTGCTGTAGTGTCCATCTTTGAGGACTGGAGATGTAGTGTGCAGATCTTGAAGGAATCACACTCACTTTGCTAGGGCTTTGGGCTGATGCCACAATACACTGGTATACATACCCTGGCAAACACTGTACCCTTGCAGCACAGGACGTTCCAGCTCAACACAAGGGGGAACTTTTTTACTGTTAAGGGTCACAGAGCACTGGCACAGACTCCCCAGAGAGGTTCTGGAGTCTCCTTCTCTGGAGACTTTCAAGGCCTATGTGGATGTGTTCCTGGGTGACCTGAGCTAGATTGTCTGGTCCTGCTCTGGCAGGGGTTTGGACTGGATGATCTCTTTGGGTCCCTTCCAACCTCTGACATCCTGTGAACCTGTAAACAAGACTTGTGTGCTAGTGGTCCAGCAGTGGCCTTTTGTGATCTCATGTGCTAAATTAGGGTGGCATTCAACAAAGGGTAGGGCACTCTTTGTCTTCAGAATATGAGACAGTCTTCAGATCAAGCTTTATGTATAGGCTCCCTATTTTCAACTCTTACTCTCTTCTCGGGTGGGATTTAGATCCACGTTTGATTATTTAGGATGAGCACCAGACATGAAATGGATCTGATTCTATAGAAGCATGGAGCAAAACGACTCCATCCCTGCAAGCCCATCACCTTGCTGTTTGTCTTCAGCTAGAGGAAATATCTTGGGGTGACAGAAAAACTCAATAAACGTTTTGGCAGTGGAAAAGAAACACTTGTCTGGAAGTTGTCGTTGCCTGACATACTTCTGCAGGAGAAGGAAACCCTGCATCCAAAGTGGTTGCAGCACTGTGGCATGCACAGGCTCAACTTGGTCCCTCAGAGAGGGGATTTGGGTCCCAGTTGCCTGTCTGGTGCAGAGGAGGAAAGGCTGCTTTCCAGGCTCATGCTTTATAGAATTACAGAATGGTAGGGCTGGAAGAGACCCCAAGGATCATCTAGTCCCAGCCTCCTGCCATAGGCAAGGACACCTCCCACTAGTACAGGTTACTCAAGGCCTCCTCCACCCTGCCCTTGACCCCCTCCAGGGAGGGAGCAGCCACAACCTCCCTGGGCAACCTGTTGCAGTACCTCACCACCCTCACTTTAATGAACTTCCTCCTAACATCCAGTCTAAATCTTCCCTCTGCCAGTTCAAACCCATTGCCCCTTGTCCTGTCATTACAAGACCTTGTAAATAGTCCCTCCCTTGCTGGGAGGAACTGCTGAAGCTTTTTGTTAAGGAATGCCTTATTGAAGCAATCTCACATGTTGCCTTGTGAAGAACATCAGCAGTGTCTGCTCTAGCATCTGAATTTGATCCCAAGCACCTGCTGAGCTGGAGAGGGTGGCGCTGGGAGTTTGTGGATCCTGTAAGTTTGTAGTAACCACTGATGCCTATTAGCAGCAATGTGTGTTTACAATCAATGAGGTATGCGGGGCACGCCAGCTCCTGGAGGAAGCAATTCTCCCTTCCCTGGGGAATTTATTGTGTTACCAGTCCAGTTGATGCTAAGTTGGCATTGCCCTGAGATACAAGAGAACGTCTGTGGGAGTGCAGGATTTCCCCCTTTGAAGCACACCATGTGGCCACAGCTGCATTGTGGGGTCCTTAAGGTGATGAAGTCCTGCAGCTTGACACACAGATCTCCCCACAACTGTTTCACAGGAGAACACTCCTTTGCTTTCTTAGAACCACTTGGAGGGGGACAGTGGTTTGCTTCTTTCAGGAGGGATGCAGATGTGCATGCATGGTGGTTGTTTGGGAGCCTAGGGAGTCACTCACAACACACAGACAAGAGGGGACAAACTGCCTGGTTAGTGGCGCCCTGGGGAGATAAAAGGGCTTGGGTTTGATGCTTGGCTTTCACTGGGAATCATAGAATCACAGTAAGGTTGGAAGGGACCTCAAAGATCATCTAATTCCAACTCCCTGCCATAGGCAGGGACACCTCCCACTAGTACAGGTCACTCAAGGCCTCGTCCAACCTGGTTCTGAACACCTCCCTGGGCAATCTGTCTCAGTGTTTCACCACCTTCACTGTAAAGAACTTCTTCCTAACATCCAGTTTCAATCTCCCCTCTTCCAATTGAAACCCGTTGCCCCTTGTCCTGTCATTGCAAGACCTTGAACATAAAGTGATGCTCCTAAATACAACACCACGCTCAATGGAATGGGATATGATTATTAGTTCAACACAGGGGCAGAGTTGGGATCAAAACTTTATTTTTTTCCTTCTATATGAAGAATACATTTTTCTGTGCATGACTTCATTGTCCCTTCTATCACCCATCTCATTTCCAGTGGAAACAAACTCTTATCCTGAGGAGAGATTCAGGGAAGCCCTGCCCAGCCAGTTGGCCAGATACTGCAGGGAAGAGGTTTCTGGGCTCGCTGTGGGCAACCTCGGCACATAGCTGGTTCAGGTGGCTGTGGAAGGGAGAATCTCCTTCATAAGCAACCAACCTGTGTGCTATTCACTACTTCCCTCGGATGTCCCTGTCTGTTGGGTGGGGGCCAGGAAGGAGGGAGGCTTCGGGCATCTTTGTCAGTGACATGGACAGAGGAATCAGTGCACCCTCAGCAAGTGTGCAGATGACACCAAGCTGTGTGGCACAGTTGACTTGCAAGAGGGCAGGGATCCATCCAGAGAGACCTGGAAAGGCTGCAGAGGTGTGCCCAGGCCAACCTCATGAAATTCAACAAGGCCAAGTGTAAGGTCCTGCACCTGGGTAGGTACAATCCCAAGCACAACTCCAGGCTGGGTGGGGAATGGCTGAGAGCAGCCCTGAGGGAAAGGCCCTGGGGGTGATGAAAAGCTCAACATGAGCCTGCAGTGTGTGCATGCAGCCCAGACAGCAAGTGTGTGCTGGTCTGCAGCAAGAGCAGTGTGGGCATCAGGGCAAGGGAGGGGATTCTGCCCCTTTACTCTGCTCTCCTCAGACCCCATATGGAGTTCTGTGTGCAGTTCTGGAGGCCCCAGCACAGGAAGGATGTGGAAGTGTTGCAGCGGGTCCAGAGGAGGGCCACGAAGATCATAGGAGAGCTGCTCCAGCCCTCTGATGAAGACAGACTGAGAGAGTTGGGGCTCTTCAGCCTTGAGAAGAGAAGGGTTCAAGGAGACCTTATAGTAGCCTTCCAGTATCCGAAGGGGGCCTACAGGAAGGCTGGGGAGGGGCTATTGACAAGATCTTCCAATGACAGGACGAGGGGCCGTGGGTTTAAACTGGCAGAGGGGAGATTGAAACTGGATGTTAGGAGGAAGTTCTTTACAGTGAGAATGGTGAGACACTGGCACAGGTTGCCCAGGGAGGTTTTGGCTGCTCCCTCCCTGGAGGTGTTCAAGGCCAGGTTGGATGAGGCCTTGAGTGACCTGTACCAGTGGGAGGTGTCCCTGCCTATGGCAGGGAGTTGGAACTAGATGATCTTTGAGGTCCCTTCCAACCTTACCATTCTATGATTCATTATATTTTAGGCACAGAAAATATTGAATGATTTAGGAAGAGTTAAGTGGAGCTGTCCTTAAGTTCTGTTAAGACTTGTGTTGATGTTGGTTAGCTTTTGCAAGAAAGGGGTTTCACTTGGGTGTGCTGTGGGGAGGGTCAGCTGCTCACACACCTCAGCAGCAGAGGATTTGGACAGCTGGGAGGTGATGCAGGCATCCCACAAGCAGAATGTCAAGCAAAAGACAAATTTCCTCTAAGATGCCAAATATCCCTTCCTGATTCATCGACAGAGCAGGAATACTTTGCATATTGCACATGCCGAGTTTGCTTTTATTGCCTATGCCCTTAGATTTCCCCTCCCTCCTAGCAGACGGCTCCCACCCCTCTTGCAACCAGAGACGACAGACTCATCGCTGGCTCGGAAGGAAGCTATCGGGGTGACGCAGCAGGAGCCAGCTGCTTTGCTACCTGCTCGGTGACAATGCAAGGATGAAGGAAGGACACAGCCAACACTTCTTCAGCCACAGGAGAGGCTACGTGACCCGCCAGCAGTGCGCGCTGCAAAAACCAGTGCTGTGCCTCTCACCTCCAGCGCCCCAGACCACCCTCTGCCACTGAGACCTCTAGGCAGAAACCATCTGCTTCTGTTATCTGTGGATGTGCAGCTGTCTGAACTGCACGGGGTTGGTTTTTGGTGTGTAGCCAAGAGCTAGCTGGAGTTAGGACTGCAGAGACTTTGTGTGTGCTCAGTCAATCGCGAGGGCAGAGCAACTCCCGAGTGTGAATCGATGCTGATGTTCTGTGGTGCGAAGTAGCAGGGAGCTAGGAGAGGCATCAGGCCTGGCTGAGGGAATTTGGAGATGAGAAGTGATGGTTTACTCCTTCCCTTTCTCAAGCCTTTGATGCTTCTGTCTGTAAATTTTACCGTTTCAAAAAGGTATCTGTGAAGGAACCAGGGCAGGATGATGCTCACAGCTCCAATTTTCTTTTTCCATCTCTCATTTGCTTTGCAGCTGGCATGGCCTGAGGCCTTGCAGAAATGATGGGGAGTAGTACTGTTCTAGCCTCTAGCTCTCTCAGGAGAGACCTTATGTCCTCAAAAAACTCAGTTTGGTCATGCGGTGGTGATTTATGTTGGCCAGGGATCTGCCTGGTACAATTTCAGCTCATTGTTTTGTTCCTGGACTTGAGTGGTGCCTTCAACTCTTAAAGATGTTGGTCATGATGCTGCAAAGACCTCGCCCATACCTTCAGCTCGGATCTCATGGGCTTTGTCTTTTTTGAGGGCTCCTCCTTCTCCAAGACCTCTTGTGGCCTATTCCTTCATGGCCTAGCAGGGAGAACATCTTGCATCAGTGAATGTGTTTACTTCAGCCTAGCTGGCAGAAGGAGGGAAGGCTGGGCAGGGAATGGCATCAGAGATCTTCAAATGACAAACTAGCTGCATGCACTGGTTTCCATGAGCCTGTAAGACCAAGACATGGGCATCCCCCAAGGGTTACACCAACACGGGAGGGGTTTACATGTCTGCAGAGCAGTTGTGTTCCTTGCTTTGAATAGAGCAAGCGTGCCTGAGACACAGATAGGGGACAGAAGGACCATACTGGTAGCAGTCTGAAGAGGACATTGGAGGATGGGGGAGGTAGTTTTGGCATTTGAATTCCCCTTTCAAACCTCTCTCTGCTTGCTATTAAATGCTATTACAAACGTGTGTATGTGCTTATGCAAGGGTTATGAGCCGAGCAGGGCAGCCTGCTCTCTGTGGGTGCTGAAGAGCAATGGGTTAGGGGGCTCTCAATCACTAGTGGCAGCCACTGAACTGCTTGGATTCCAGTGTCATATGTGTTGCTGGCTGGTGTAAAACATGTTTCTTTCTAAGGCTGTTTTGTGTCTGTGCTGCTGAACGTTGAGGGTCAGACCTCTGAAGCCCCTGTTGCAAAGTTCCTACTTGGTGCATATTTCATGCAGAAGGATGTGTGTGATAGAAATTCTTCCTGTAATCTCATCACTTCTCTGTTCCTGTCTCACATCAAAATATTCCTTTCTGCACAGAAGTCACCCCAAAAGTGAATCAGATCCTGCTGGGCCGGACAGTCTTCCCACCACCTATTTATAGTGCGTGCAATTACCCTCCATGCATCTCAGAATTCTAATTGCCTTTTTATTGCTGTTTAGCAGTGTGTTAAAGGTTTTTGAATGCTCATGCCTTGTTTTCTCATTAGGTCTATTTATTTCTCTTTTGGCTCCCTTCCTTAACCTCATCAAATTTACCATCTCCTTGCCTTAGATACCTTGAGCAGTTTTGCCACTTCTCACTTCTAATCTCATGTCCTCTCTGGTGTTACCCAGATGCTTTGTGTTCCCCAGTCTCACACTGACCTGCTCTCAGAGCCAATCTCCTGGAGAGGACTCTGTGCCCACTGTGATGCCAGTGATCCCTTTGCTGGGCAGGGATGGCTCAGGAAAGATAACTTGGTGTGTCTTAAGGCGGGGCTGGGCTGGTTAGTATGAGGAGGCTGCCTAGGTAATTAAGGGCAGGTACATGATCTGGGAATGGGGAGTGATGGTCAGGGGTATGGAAAGGAGCTGGTAATAGGGACTGCGAGTTGGTAAGCAAGGTGGGAGACAGCCACTGTTGCCTGAGATCTCCTGTGTGGATTCACTTTTGTCAGGGTAGCCCAGGAGCTGCTGCATCACCAGCAGTCCCCACATGCCACGGCCCCTCTCTAAAGCTCCAGTGTGTTGAGATGGAAGCACTTAGAACTGGTATCACTGGGACTGGATTTGTAATGCTTTTTGTGCATCCTGTACCCATTTTCATCTATCTGCTGTCTCTGATGGCCACGACAACGTTTGTGCTTGTACAGCGTCTGGCACTCTGCATAGATAACTGGGAGCAAGCAGTAGCCTGAGTTTGTCTTGTATAGTCTGTGAGGGCAAAGTCCTTTTTGATGTTGTTTGCTTTATGTTGTAGCCTTGTTGTGTGGCATTTCCATAGTTTGAATTAATTATCCCCTGAGGTGCTTGCTTGCTCACATTTGTCCGGGACTTTATTGCCCTCCTTTTGTGTATTGAGGAGCCCACACAGCTCTGAATCATCAGTAAATGTAATCGTGGTGCTCGGTGTTTGTTCTTCCAAGTCCCTGCTACATACAATAAATGAAACTGGTCTTAATATCCATCTGTGTTCCAAAACGCGTCCTCGCTGCGCACGGCTTCGCCACTCCGTCCTAACAGCACTTGTATTGACCTGGGAGATTAATATTTTATGTAAAATTGTTTCAAAAGCCTTCTCACCCTTTAGGTAATTTATGGCCAGAGCTTGCCTGCAACAACCTTAGCACATCAGCTAAGTGTGGCATCAGCTCAGCAAGGACCTGGTGACTGAGCTAAGCAGCCGGTGGCACTCTGCAGGTCGCAGGCTCAAAGTAGTGAGTGCCCAGCGCTGCCAGCCAGCATCTCTCCCTGTGACCTGCTGGTAGAATCATAGAATGGTAAGGTTGGAAGGGATCTCAAAGATCATTTAGTTCCAACCCCCTGCCATAGGCAGGGACACCTCCTACTAGTACAGGTCACTCAAGGCCTCATCCAATCTGGTCCTAAACACCTCCCTGGGCAACCTGTGCCAGTGCCTCACCACCCTCACTGCAAACAACTTTCTCCTAACATCCACTTTCAATCTTGCCTCTGCCAGTTTAAACCCAGTGCTCTTTGTCCTGTCATTGCAAGACCTTGTCAATAGTCCCTCCCCAGCCTTCCTGTAGCCCCTTCAGCTACTGGAAGGCTACTATAAGGTCTTCTTGAAGCCTTCTCTTCTCCAGGCTGAAAAGCCCCAAATCTCATAGCCTGTTCTTATAGCAGAGCTGCTGCAACCCTCTGAGCATCTTTGTGGCCTCCTCTGGGCCTGCTCCAACAGTTCAATGTCCTTCCTGTGCTGGGACATTGAACTGTTGGAGTGGGTTCACAGATACCTGTGACATGAGCTGTGCAGAGCTGCCCTAGGCTGGTTTCCTCACTAGTCAGCTCTAGCCAAGTGCAGGGCTTGGTTAGTCAGAGAAAGTTAACTGAAACAGAACTCCCTAATCTTGGAGGGGTTTGCCACTTAAAGTTCCTTGTGCTCCTGGATGAAAGAAGAGGCAGAGCTTGGCAGTTTGGGTACTACTTGGGTCATGACTTTGGGCTAGGTTAAAGGCTCAACTTCCTGCTTGCTGCTTTACAATCCTGTGCAATTTACCAGATTTTTCTTAAGCTGCCATCCATAAAAAGGTGATGAGGATTTCTTTTTCCTCTGTGAAATGCTGAGAGACAGAGCTTATGGGATGACGAGTTAATTGCTTAGCACAGGATGTGCACAGCCCTGTGAGGACCAGAGCTGGGCCTGGTTGCAGTGGCTGTGCTGTAGCTCAGACACACACAGACACTGAGCATCCTCTGAGCAACCCTTACAGCTGCTCCTTCTTATAATAAGACAATTAATAGTCTTGCATAATTCATGTGTACAAATTGTATGCACTTGATAAAAGGAGCTGGCATTTGATTTACACATGTGGGACTTCATATAGATCTTAGCAACTCTATGCACAAGAGCTGTGCACCCTTTCCTCCTCTCTGCATTTGGAAGGGTGGGCAGCAGGCTGCCCAGTGATTCCATAAACAGGGAAATGTGTGGCTTGCCCACAGCTTGCTCCTCTCTCGTTTTCTGAGCTTGTCACGGGTGGGCACTGCAGCAGGGAGAATTTCACTGTAATGCAGAAGCGGGACAGGAAAAATCTTCAGACTTCTCTCGTTGCTTTTAATGCTCTCCAACTCAACCGCATCATGAGAGGAAGGCAGCCTGGAGCACAGAGCCTGGGTTTGCATTTCTGAGAGTCTGTGAAGCAAGGCTGTGCTCCAACCGGGTGCTCTCGGGATGCACATGTATGTGCTCCTGCTGCTCTTGCTTAAGGCATTCTTGCTGCAAACCATGGCCTCCAGATGTTTGTCCCATGGGGTTGGCTAAGGCTCGCAGGGACAACCAAAAATAGGACTAACAAGAGGTAGGCATTTCAATTAGTGTAACAGTTCAGCTGCCCTCCTGCCCCCCATTTAAGCCCATATGAGCAGGAGAAGAGCAGGACCTCCTGCTTCTTTCCTATCAGCCAAATGCATAAATTCAGTGGCCAGCAAGAGGCAGATGGCTTGCTATTTCTGTGCCCTTGTGTTT
>VWYK01030429.1:0-11824 GCA_013399775.1 Semnornis frantzii | reverse complement strand
CCTTAGCAGAGCAGAGTAGAGTGGCAGGAGAACCTCTTTCAACCTACTTGCCCCAGCCCTTCTAATAGACCCCAGAATACTATTTGCTCTCCTGGCCACAAGAGCACATTGTTGCCTCACAGTCATCCTCCCATCAGCTAGGACCCCCAAATCCTTTTCTCCTTTGCTGCCTTTCCACAGGTCAGTTCCCAACCTATACTGATCCTTGGGGTTGTTCTTTCTCAAGTGCATGACTCTACATTTGCCCTTGTTGAATTTCACTAAATTTCTTCCTGCCCAGCCCATCAGATACTGGAAGGCCACGATAAGGTCTCCTCGGATCCTTCTCCTTTCCAGACTGAATAGCCCCAACTTTCTCAGTCTGTCTCCATAGGAGAGGTGCTCCAGTCCCCTGATCATCCTCGAGGCCCTTCTCTGGAGACATTCCAGCATATTGAGATCTTTCTTGTAGTAGGGGCTCCAGGACTGTCCACAGTAATGTAACTAATACAATGTTTGTAGAAATGAAAGTCCTGTACTTGCAGTGTTAAGTGATACGATCAGAAAAATATTCCAAATTCTGCCCTAATATATTTAATGATTGTATAGTTCATCTGAACATCGAAACAACTAAGCTATAACTTGTCAGAAATAAAACTAGCAAGACATAATGTTTAAGGCTTTTATTTGAAACGTGAATCTAAAGATAAAACCAGAATAAATATACTCCAAGAACTACATTTCTATGTCTGCAGGTAAATTAATTGAAATGGAAAAAATGGAGTAGTTGAAATTCATAAAAGAATTTGAATTATGATTAGGGTACAGATGAAAGCCACGAGGCAGGGAAGACTCAATGTTTTGCAGTATTTAGCAAGATTGTCTTCGTATTTGGCTTTAAGCATGGAGGATACCATGTGCTATAGAATCAAAACCCCTCAGATCAGTAAGCTGAGTCTGAAATGTTAATTTTTTGTTTTGTTCTTCTAAGCAAAGTATGTGTGGATAAGAGCTGCAAAGGCATCACTGCGGATGCCCAGTTGTCTGTCTATACATTACTGCAGTACTTCATGATCCCTTGTAGCCCCACTGAATGATGACTCTAAATGCTCACAATTAGCATCACAGGTGGAAGCAAATTTGCCATAAATAATCTCCTAACAATATCAGAGGCTGTAATTTTCCTAGCTATAAATGGAACTGCTCTCATTTGGTGTGTGCTGTGATGAAGAGGAGCAGGAGAGAGGCATTTACAAGTTCAGACATTCACTCCCACTCACGGAGTACAGTAGGGACGATTGATCATCTCAGATGTCATTAGCTCTGCCTGAAGTAGCAAGCTAATGCAACGTCAATTAGAGGGCCTGGGTCTGATCCAGAAGTGGACCACAAGGTATAAGGTAGCACTTAAGAATGTTCAATCTGGCTCTGCAGAAGACAGTACACCATAGAACGTGGAGACAGGGCACCAGATCCCCAGACATAACCTGTCAGGTGTTTGGCTCACTTTTATTAATAACTCAGAAAGATTCTTATCTAAACAACAAAGCACTCAGATGGAGGCACAGTTTCCCAGATAAAGGAAAGCTCTATTTCTTCTCTCCTTTGGTGATGCTCCCCAGCATTCCTGGCTTTCTGGGGTGGATTAGAATGGCTGTGGCTAGAAGGTTGAGAGAGGTTTTCCTGCCCCTCTACTCTGCCCTGCTGAGGCTGCATCTGGAGTACTGTGTCCAGTTCTGGAGTCCCCAGTTCAAGGGGGACATAGAACGGCTTGACAGAGTCCAGTGCAGAGCCACAAAGATGATGAAGGGAATGGAACATCTCTGTTATGAGGAGAGCCCGAGGGAGCTGGGGCTGTGCTGCTTGGAGAAGAGGAGACTGAGAAGTGACCTCAGCAGTGTTGATAAAGATGTGAAGGGTGAGTGCCAGGAAGATGGAGCCAGGTCCTGCTGGGTGATGCCTGATGGCAAGAAAAGGGGCAATGGGTGGAAGGTGAGGCATAGAAAGTTCCATATAAACATGATGAGGAATTTTTTCCCTGTCAGGGTGAGAGAAGACTGGAACAGGCTGCCCAGGGCGGGTGTGGAGTCTCCCTCTCTGGAGATATTGAAAACCCACCTGGACACGTTCCTGTTTGATCTGGTCTAGGTGATGCTGCTCTGACGGGGGTGTTGGACTGGATGAGCTTTTGAGGTCCCTTCCAGCCCCTGACATTCTGTGATTCTGTGGCCAAACCTTTGTAGTCAGTAATCAGCAGGTATTCTGGCTTAATGTGATTTTTAAGATAATCAGCTACTAAGAGTCTGCTGCTACTAAAAGGTGAAACTGTAGTTGCATTTTGGTTTTATTTTAAAGTTAATGGTATTCTTCTAGTTTCTGAGCCTTTCTTATCAACTTGGCTCTACAGACCCCAAATTCTTCCAAGATATTCTGTAAGATGCTTAGCTGTGCAATTGCTTCACTGCAGCCTGGGATGTTGATCATTTGGAAAGGTTGATTTCCTTTACAGTGTTCGAAGCCTCAAAGATTAAATCTGTAGCTCTGCTCTTGCATGGCATTTAATGAAACTGTGGACTTGTTACCTACTTTTAGGTCTGGTTTTGGTAGAAGTTAGCTAGTTCAAAAGCAGACTCTGTTAAAACACAAAAGAAACTTAATTCCTCTCATGACACATTTTTAATATAGACATACTGAGTGTGTCTTGGTTGAGTTTATTTTACAGATCTGAATTTTGTTTTGGACTGTTTGTACATCATTCCTAGTTTTCTTTCTTAGCTGTTCCATTCTTCTTCTTAGCTACTTTAATTCTCTTTAAATGATATTTAAACCCAAATGTTTACACTACGTAACTTTATCATTGTCATTTTGGACCAAATTACTGTTAAATTTATTCTTACTCTGCTCCTTTCTTTTCTAGTATTGTTTTCTCTCTTTTCTCAAGGGCTTTACCACAGGTCTTTTAATCTTAGTCTCTCACCACCACCTCCCAGCTATCCCCCACATGGATTTTCCTTCCTTTCCTTCTCCTCCTGCCTTTTATGCAATATGCCTCATAAACACATCCATATACATGTGCTCCTCTTGCTTATTCCATCTTATCTACTGGATCTTCCCAATGTAATTACTAAGATGCCAAAGCGCCTGCCAGTTTCCACAGAATGAAACACATGAACTGCTGTAAGTGAACTATTAAACAATATCTTTTAGCAGTATTTTTTTTCATGACAAAGAAGATATTTCAGTCTACTTTGTGCCTAAAATTTCCTTTAGTTGTGAAGCACAGTATCACAGAATGTTACAGGTTGCAAGGGACCTCCAGAAATTGAGTCCAGCCCCCCTGCCAAAGCAACATCACCCAGTGTAGCCCACACAGGAACACATCCAGGCAGGTTTTGAAAGTCTCCGGAGAAGGAGACTCCACAACCTCTCTGGGCAGCCTGTTCCAGGGCTCCATCACCCTCACTGTAAAGAAGTTTCTCCTTGTGTTGAGGTGTCCACTAGAACTCCAGTAGCATTTCTGGTAAAAAAAAATATTTTTTTTTTTAATAATTCTTTTCCCCCATACACAATTTCTTTAGATGTCTACCAAGAAAAAAACAGGCAAATCCTTTGGTTAAACATTGCCATCTAATTAATTTCTCTACTTTGCTGTGCTCAGTTTTGTCCTCTTCAGAATGGCACTGTGTCCTTTGTAACGCTGCTCTAAGCATTTCTGAAAGATGGGGAAGAGTTATAAATAACAATTCATAAACCTTTCACCAGGAAATCTAAGCATACATCGTAAAGAGCAGGGCAACGTAGCTTTCAGGAAAGATATTAAATTGTGTAATCACTATTAAAGGCTGTTCATTCAATAAGTAAATTCCTTAAAGTTTATGGGAGGATGTATCTCATGACAATGCACACAGAGCTCACCTACTTTTTTCTCCTCTATATATTTCATAACATTATGTCAAATCACAAAGATACTGCTTACTCTAAGAGATTAGGACTGAACTAAACCACATCATTTTCTTGTGTGCTTTTACAACAAGGAGGTTCCAAATCAGTTGTAAAATGAATTTTAATGCCATAGTACCTAAACATGGCTGGCATCCCATGCTTGGTGATTTCAATGAATGGATTGATTGGTTGTGCACAGAGAATGGTGATCAAGGGCACAATGTCCACCCGCAGACAAGTGCCAAGTGGCGTCCCTCAGGAGTCAGTGCTGGGACCAGTGCTGTTTAACATCTTTGTCAGTGACATGGACAGAGGAATCAGTGCAGCCTCAGCAAGTTTGCAGATGGCACCAAGCTGTGTGGCACAGCTGACTTGCTAGAGGGCAGAGATCCATCCAGAGGTACCTGGACAGGCTGGAGAGGTGTGCCCAAGCCAATCTCATGACATTCAGCATGGCCAAGGGTAAGGTCCTGCAGCTGGGTAGACATAATCCCAAGCACAAATACAACCTGGGTGGTGAATGTCTGAGAGCAGCCCTGAGGAAAAGGCCCTGGGGGTCTGGGGTGATGAAAAGCTCAACGTGAGCCTGCAGTGTGAGTGCAACCCAGACAGCAACTGAGTGCTGGGCTGCNAGGGTGGTGAGACACTGGCACAGGTTGCCCAGGGAGGTTGTGGCTGCTCCCTCCCTGGAGGTGTTCAAGGCCAGGTTGGAGGAGGCCTTGAGTGAGCTGTACTAGTGGGAGGTGTCCCTGCCTATGGCAGGAGGTTGGAACTAGATGATCTTTGAGGTCCCTTCCAACCTTACTATTCTATGATTCTATGATTGCACTCTTTCTTAGTAATTTTGATGTGCTAGAAAGCATATGGAAAGAAAATTAATTGATGTCCATAACCCAGGCTTTTTAGCACACCAAAAAACTTCTGTTGGTTCTGTGCTGGTTCTCTGCTAACGGCCCTCCTGTGGAACAGGATTTCCAGTGTCACTGTCTTGCAGGAACACCAAAGGTGGCTGCTGAGGAGCTGGCTTTATAGACTTGCACACAGTCATAACCTACTGCGTCATGTTGCTGCTGCCACTCTTGTAACTGCAGTTGTCTCCTTTGCTTCACTTGGTTTTCTGGCTCTTGTTCTTTATGCTGCTGCTTTCTGTTGTTCCTGCTAGCACACATAGGGTGCATTGGCATCTTTCTGAAGTCCATTTAATCTTGTGTCAAATTCACTAATACTCCACTAGAGTAGAATGAGGAGTAATAGGTTTAAACTGGCAGAGGGGATATTTAGACTGGATGTTAGGAGGAAGTTGTTTGCAGTGAGGGTGGTGAGACACTGGCACAAGTTGCCCAGGGAGGTTGTGGCTGCTCCCTCCCTGGAGGGGTTCAAGGCCAGGGTGGAGGAGGCCTTGAGTGAGCTGTACTAGTGCGAGGTGTCTGTGCCTGTGGCAGGGGGGTGGAACTAGATGATCTTTGAGGTCCCTTCCAATCTAACCCATTCTATGATTCTATATTTTAGAGGATTGGGGGTTTTTTTTATGCCACTTAATTCAGAGCAACAAACTCCCTTTGGGGGAAGGGAATTTCCCTAAGGAAATTAAAAGGGGATTAATTCTGGTATGCAAAAGTGAGCATTTTTTTTTTCCCCTTCCACTTAATAAGAGTAAAGAGGCAGAAAGATGAAATACATGAATACATCAGTATATGTAGATTCCACCTCCTGTCATGGTGCTTTTTTTCTTCGTTAGTCTTTCAAGAGTCCTGTCGTTTAATTGAGGTGTTTTTGTGGGTTTGTTTTGTTTTTGGTTTTTTGGTTTTTTTTAAAACATTGTGGTTGTAAAAATATGTCACTTTCTACAAAAGGGAACATACAGAAAAGTTAGAAAGTGTGATTCTTATTAGCTGGATGGGAGAGAATAGATCTGAGAGGCCAAGATCCTTTGGGCCTTTTTCACAACCTTTCCTCTTGTGTGAAGGTAGGAGCAGAAGCTTACATGCTACAGCCTTTTGCTACCTCCACATCACCTAAGAGACCCTCACCTCTGACTGGAAGAAACCTTTCTATCCCAGCCCTGTGCTGATACAACCAGCTCACCATCATCGTTAAGCCAAAAACAAACACAGTGTTTTATTGTGCGTAAATGTGCCCTAGAACTAAGGTGATAAAACTCATTTTCTTGGTATTGTTGGACAGGTGCATTCCTCAACATGCTTGACCACCTCATGCCACAATACCACACCACATTTGTGAGCATTGTCATGGGCACTCTCACATTGTAGAGCTGCCTAACTGAAACAACTGCCTGAGATAAGTGAAATGAGCAGGAGTGTTTTGAGTTGATAAGGATTGAAATACCTTGAAAAAATGTGGAAGGTGTCAAAAATAGCATCAGCAAAGCCGAGACTAAATAGGACTGTGAAGCAGAATAGGAGGAATGAAGATGAGCATCAAAAAAAGAACGTCAAAATTAAATATGTAGGACATTAAAGTAGAACTGGCAGTAGGGCTGTAGTCAGGCATAAATCAATCTTCTAGTGGTGGTGTTTACCTCCTAGTGGTGGTGCGTGTTAGAAAACACAGATGAAGAGTTGATTGGTTTTTTTAATAGGAGCATTTAAAAAGGATTTTAGTGTGTTCAGTACACTTGAAAAATCTCAGACAATTCACTGTCTGGGTTTAAGGCTGAATATATGAAAATGATTTGCCTTAAATAGTAGGTATTAATTTTTGCTCAGTTCCTCTGGCTTCCTTCAGGTGGGAGCTGGGTTACATCATCAACCTGTCACCCTGTTTAGTGCTTTCAGCAGGCTTGAAAGAAATTTGTGCTCCAACAGCTCATACACGTGATCAGCTATCATTCTCCAACTTACTGCAGGTGGTTTTTTTAGCGTGAGTGTTCCTGTGTTCTCTAGTTTGCTGCAGAACTCATTCCAGAAGGGAAGAGAGTTTAAAAATAAATTAATTGTAAGGGTTGATCAGCAGCAGAAGAACAGGGACTAAAATTGCACACGGAGTGCCAGCCGCTTTCCTCCATGCTGCTATTTAACAGCTGCAATGTGTTGCCTGTCTCTGCAGTCCTCGAAGTAACAGGACAAATAAAGTGATGCCTGCCGTGGTGACCTTAATAGCTAACCTATCCTTGGTGTGGAATTCCCGTGCCCATCAATGTGTTGTGTGCAGCTCCATTTTTATGATAACATTGGTGCTACTTGACTAAAGGGAGAGGGAATGCTGGTTCTTGCTGCCTCTCCAGTTTGTACTTTTTCACTGCAGTGTAGTGTTTAAAGTGATTGATTCATGCATAACACTGCCTATGTGCTCCAGCCAGTTCATTTGCCATTACCTTATTGGTTTGACTGGCAAGGTGATGGCTGCCTGGGGGCTAACAGCCGTTGATTCATGATGCAACTCTATATATGCACGCTGTGTATGCAGGTGAATAAAATCGTATGTCCCTTTCCCCATGTTGAGTTATAGTTCCTCTCACCCTCCCACCTTTGGAATTTATCAAGCTATTTCACTCAGTGCATAAAAAAAAAAATAAATCCCACCTCTGCGTAGAGATGTGTGCAAAATAAAACCTGAGAGGCACTAGATTTCCATATCTATAAATGATAAAGTGTATTCATGGATGTTTTCCTTAATAATAATGGTTTTAGAAAGCTCGGCATGCCTTGGGCTGGTTTATCTTATCCACCAGCTGTTTACTTGCAGAACTGCTGGAGTGTTCCTGCTACAAGTCTGTCCATTGTGATGGTGCAGTTGCTGGGGCAGCACAGCAGGCAAGCTCGTGCAGAATCACTCTTTTGCTCAGTTTTGGGCACTGCAATACAAGAGAGATGTGGAGGTGCTAGAGCCAGTCCAGAGGAGGGCAACAAAGCTGGGGAAGGGTCTGGAGAATAAATCTTATAAGGAGCGACTGAGGGAGCTGGGGTTGGTTAGTCTGAGGAAGGCCTCTTCCTGAGGGGAGACCTCATTGCTGTCTATAACTACCTGAAGGGATATTATGGAGAGGCTGGAGCTGGTTTCTTCTCACAGGTAACTGGAGACAGAACAAGGAGGAATGGCCTCAAGCTGAGACTGGATGGGTTTAGACTGGACATTAGGAAAAAAATTTTCACGGAGAGAGTGGTCAGGGACTGGAATGAGCTGCCCAGGGAGGTGGTGGAGTCACCAAACCTGGATATATTTAAGAGTGGTTTGGATGTGGTGCTTAGGGCTATGGTTTAAGGTGAATCTTGTAGAGTAGGGTTATAGGTTGGACTTGGTGCTCCTGAGGGGTTTTTCCAACCTGGATGTTTCTGTGATTCTGTGATATTAAGGAGAATGTGATTCTGCTGTGAGCAACTCAGCAACCAATAAACCAGTTATGTAACCCCCCTCACCAGCATTAAGGAGTAAATAACCACTAGAACTCAAGTTAGACCCCTGTAGAAACAAGGCAATCTACTTGCTAAGGGCAGACTTGTTACCTTATGTATGTTGGGTAAGACACTCTGTATACTTTATTTGGCACTATTTAATCATAAACACTCTCAAGAATGTTAATTAACCTCAACAAGGCTGGTTAGGGAGGTCCAGAGATGCAGACATGTTTTCCACATTGCTGGTGTCTGGAGCAATGTTTTAGAGTGTATCTTGTTGCAGAGATACAGAGATGGACATTTGGAGGCATCAATTTGTGACTAGAGTTAAATCTGGGAATTCTTTATCAGCATAAGAGGAATACTGATGTAGGAGACATAGGCTTTGTTTTTTCTGTCTCTATTTTGTTTTCAAAACAATAGAACCAATAACTTGTGAAAGATGTTACAGCTCAGAAGTTTACAGTGCAATATACTTCTGTTTTTTCTGAAACTGACATCCATCTGCTCCTGTTTCTTCATCAAAGTGCTATTAAAGCAACACTTACCTGTCTAGGGATTAATGAGCTAAGGGAGTAAAAGTATTTGGGATATACAAATTATTTACTTTAGCAATTTACTTCTGTGGTGTTGCTTAAAGTCTACAGCATCTTGGTAATGCCTGCAAACAGCTGTCTCATTTCTCACTGTTGAGGGTCCGACTATTTTTTTTGCTGTGTCACAAGATGCACATTTGCATCAAAGAGTTCACGTAATTATGATGGCTGTAATTGTCCTTCCAGGGTTTGGGAAGTGTTGTTACATTTTGTTTTCTTCCTTCAGTTTAAGGGGGAATTATCCCTCTTAAACACCCTGAGCCAGGACAGTGCTCTTGTGGCCCAGAAGGGATGCAGCAAACTGAAGTAGGTTCTCCTCCTCTGCTCTGTCCTAGTGAGGTTAATTCTGGAGTACTAGGTACAGTTCTGGGCTCCCCAGTTTTAGAGAGACAGGGAACTACTAGAATCCAGTAGAGGGGTACAAAGATGGTAAGGGGACAGGAATATCTGTCTCACAAGGAAAGGCTGAGGCACCTACATCTGTTTAGCTTGGAGAAAAACAGACCAAGAAGTAATCTTATTCACCCTTATCAATATCTAAAGGATGAGGGTAAAGAGGATGCATCCAGCTTCTTATCAGTGATGCACAGTGATAGACAAAGGGCAACAGGCACAAACTACAAAGGAGTTCCACTTAAACATAAAGAAAAACTTCCTTTATGTGAGGGTGCTGAAACACTGGAGCAGGCTGCTCAAAGAGTGTGTGGAGTCTCTTCTGGAGACCTTCAAAACTCGACTGTAATTTGATGTCGGTGAACTAGCTTTAGCAGGGTGTTAGACTAGATGATTTCCAGAGGTGGCGTAAGGGTGCTCGATCGAAAAGCCATGGAAATAATGAGCATCGGTTCAAACACAGGATGAGAATCTCTTTTCATTTTTCTCATCTAAGATCCTTGCCTGGATCATGTTTGAGAAGGGTTTGACTGGAAAGGGTAAAATGTTGAGCAGTCACGGGCAGATTATGGCTGCTCAAGGTTTCACCCTTTCCAGCCAAGGATCTTAGAAGAGAAAAACACAAATTAATACTGGACCCAAAGAGCAAGTTTACATTTGAAAAAAAGGAATTAATAACTGCAATTAGCATGAAAGTTGTTGCTTGGATTTTGGGCTTACTGAACTGCTCTGCTGAGTCTAATAGAGGATTTTAATGATCCTTATAAACCTTGCCCTCCTTAAACCTCTCAAACTAAATGCTAATACTTCTCTGTTAAAGGTAGTTTTAACTACAATGCTTTGTTCTGCTGTAAAAACAGAAGGCATTTAAACCCATAGTGTTTGTGGATATTTCAAAGTATTTTGAAATGTACTAAGTGCCTTTAGTTTCTTTCTCTGAGCTACAGTTTAAGACGAGTTTACATAGTTGAAGGTGGGGGAGAAGTAGAAAGAAAAGGTCAGGCTTATTCCACCACTTAAAGCTTGACATGGGGACAAAAAAGTGAAATAATAACAATTGAGCCAGATTTCATGCTTGTAACTTAATATCCTCTTTTTTAATAATTCAAGATGGTAAGATGATTCACATACTCATTAAAAGACATTTCAGAGGTATGTGAAAGGTCAGATGGTCTGTGTAAATGAGAATTAATATACAAAAGAAAGACTGCTAGAGAAAAAAAGAGATTTCTCTTCTTCCATTGAAATTTGTTCTGTAGCTTGTTTGTGATAAACCTATTAAACCACTGCTTTGCTTTATAGTAGTGCTTCTTATTATGTCAGTGTAGTTTTGCTTCTTATTATGTCAGTGTAGTTTTGCTTGTTTTATTCTGTATTGATATCTCACTATTTGTCTTCAGATATTAAAACCTCAAATAGCTTTCAGATAGGATCAGTAGGGGCCTGGTGAGAAGCCATAAATAGCTTTATATGTCTTCTCTAAGGGTAGACATTTATATTAATAGAATAAAACCTGCAATTCCACGGTCCAAACTGCACTGGGTAGGGCATTAATAATGGTTGTGTTGGAGGACATGTGCCAGTCTACTACTATCCTGCCTACTGGGATTTCCCCTGCTGTGCATTTACATTTGATACCTGACCAACTACCCAGTAATGTGAAGTGTGTTGAGTTAGAAGTCTTGTTACAACTGTTCTGGAGCACTCCAAATTCCTTCCTCCCCCACACACCCCCTCCCACCACCACCACCGTGGGTTTGAAGGGGGAGAAGAAGAAGGTGCAAAAACTGCTTTTCCCCTCTCTGCCCTGCAGGCTTGAAGAGGGAACAGCAAAAGGCCTTTCCCCACAGGTGTGCTGAGCTGTGTGGCAGCCTGTGCTGGGAATCGGGCTCATGGTTGGCTGGGGTTTTGCCCCCAGTATGAATGGCAAATGAACACTTTGTCTAGAAAAGCATAAATAGAGCAAGGGAGAAGGCATGAGGTGCCTGCTGTAAGAGCCTTGACAGAGCTCCCGTTTGGACCGTCCTCGCTTTTGGACAGCTCCTACCTTTCCACACGGCTCTGGGTTTTGCGCAGTCCCTGCCTTTGGACATCTCTCCCTACTTTTGCACCACTCTGTGCAAACTTGCAGGCTTGGCAAGTCCTGAGGTCCTTTGCAGAGAACTGAGAGAGCACCCGGACCCAGCTGCTCTTGGACCTTACTGCAACTGATTTCCTGGCTGCTATTCCAAACCGGGGAGACCCAAGCAATTTAGTTCTCCCCTGTCACTGCCAAGGCAGTGTCGCTTCCAGGAATCCTTCTCTGTGGCAGCGTGGTTCCAGACGCTCCTGATTTTGGCAGCTTTTCCACCCGCCTTGGGCTTCTGCTTCATGGATCCAGACTATTGGATATTGCTTGCAGCATCAGAAGGCAGCCGAGCTGCAGAGAAACCCAGCAAGGGATCATCACCCAGTACCTATCTTACCTCAGCGAGTAAAGCCTGCTGCTGCTCCCTTAATTCTCTGCTCAGCCTGGTTGATAGTGGGGTAAAACTGTGCCTTTTCCTTTTCCTGACTTCC
>VWYK01030427.1:0-11620 GCA_013399775.1 Semnornis frantzii | reverse complement strand
GGCTGTTCAACTGTGGCAAGACTTCTACTAAGATACTTGTTCCAGGAGCTGGAACTGGTACTGGATTGTGCCTGCAAACCCGGCTGTAATCCTTAAACTCAACTTTAAGCTCACAAACTGAGTTACTTCTGACATGACTGTATCATAAATTTCACCTTCTCAGTAAAAGCTCTGGAGATAGACCAGGTTTGCTTTCCTAGAAAGCTATTATTATCATAGCTACCAGCTCTTAGGACAGTTTCTTTGCAACACCTTCTGTGCTGGTTTGAGACTAATTGGAATATTTTAATGGAGAAAATTATACTGTAGGCTGTGAAAAGAAAACAGTGGTGATGTCTGCTTCACTCATAGGCTTGCTGAGACGTTTAAGAATAAGAACACAAAACACAGATAATACTTGGGCTCACACACTCTGGGGCTGTCTGGCAGCTTCTTGCCTTCCCCTCTCTGCCGAGTAACCTCACTAACCACATTTCTTCTAACCCCCCTGGCTGATCCTCCAAACTCACCTTGCATGTAAGCCAAACTGTGAGGTAAGGTAAAGGGGGGGAGAGAAGGTGGAAGGGTGATTGGGAGCCCCTCCCGGGGACTCTGATTTCTGGGAGGGGAATTGTGTTTCTGTATTACCTTTAACTTGTATATGTCTGTAACTATTCCTGTCTGTTGCGTCTATCTCTGCTTGTACATTGTGCTGAGCTGTAAACAGAGCTTCAGTCCTTAACTTCCAGCCTGCTGAGTCTAGTCTGGGGGATTTTACAAAGTGTGGGGGGGCAAGGAACTCCCAAACCATCACATCTTCAAACTAGAGAGTCCTCACTGAAGTATTTATTTGGGCTAGCTGTGGATCTCTCTGTTATCTTTGCTGAAGAAATTAAAACAGAGTTTGAAATAATTTGATCATAGCTTTTTTGGAAGGATCTGTGTTCTTTACTGAAAAGCAGCTGTTTCTTTCTCTGGAAATAACAGGTTTCCAGATCCCTGTGTTAGGGGAAGGCTTGAAAAATTGCCATGTTTCAGAGAAAGCTACCTTTTGTCTCTATGACATGTCTACATGTTTATTTTTCCTCCCTAGCAGCTACCATTTTCTTAATGTCAATGTCTTCACCAGGGAGTGACATCCCCTTTCTGAAGACCGTCTTCAACGTCTGGTACGATGGAGCCAAAGCCTTACACTGGAGAGAGGTTCTGTGCACCGGAGCTGACGATGAATACTCGATTTGTGGAGCTCTGAAAGGAGGTTGGTGTGGAGAATATTTGCTGCCTATCCCTTGCCTGGCAGGTGCCCTCCACAACAGGGCCACATCCTGCCAGCTCTCTTTCACCACTAACCAGATTTCTTAACAGACTAATTGGTTAGCCCAGAGACAGTTTCTTCTCCCCATAACTGAGGCCAATTCATGCTTTCAGGCAGGCAGCAGACTTTGGAGCAGTTCTGCAGTGTCAGAACACCAATAAACATAGAACTTTCAAATTATGTGCTTTAACTTCCTTGTATTGCAGCTTCCATGTCTATAAATTAGGATTACTCTTACCCTTTAACTCATTAGGAAGGCTGGGTGGAGAATAGAAAAAGATGTCATGAGGAGGGCTTGGGGATGCTAGGTGATGAGAATCATAGAATCATAGAATGGTAAGGTTGGAAGGGACCTCAAGGATCATCCAGTTCCAACCCCCTGCCATAGGCAGGGACACCTCCCACTAGTACAGCTCACTCAAGGCCTCCTCCAACCTGGCCTTCAACACCTCCAGGGAGGGAGCAGCCACAACCTCCCTTGGCAACCTTTGCCAGTGCCTTACCACCCTCTCTGCAAAGAATTTCCTCCTAACATCCAGTCTAAATCTCCCCTCTGCCAGTTCAAACCCATTGCCCCTTGTCCTGTCATTACAAGACCTTGTCAATAGTCCTTCCCCAGCATTTCTGTAGGCCCCCTTCAGATATTGGAAGGCTACTCTAAGGTTTCCTGGAAGCCTTCTCTTCTCCAGGCTGAAGAGCCTCAACTCTTGTAACCTGTCCTCATAGCAAAGCTGCTGCAGCCCTCTGAGCATCTTCGTGGCCTCCTCTGGACCCGCTCCAACAGTTCCATGTCCTTCCTGTGCTGGGGGCTCCAGAACTGCACACAGAAGCTCAACTTGAGTCAGTGATGGGAGCTTGCAGCCTTCAAACAGAACCTGTCCTGGGCTGCATGCCCCGCAGCGTGGGCAGCAGGTGGAGGGAAGGATTCTGCCCCTCTGCTCTGTTGAGATTCTACCTTGAGTCTTGTGCCCAGCTCTGGAGCGCCCAGCACAAGACATAATAAAGTGGGTTCAGAGGAGGCCACAAATATGATCAGAGAGCTGGAGTACCTCTCCTATGAAAACAGGCTGGGGCTCTTCTGCCTGGAGAAGAGAGAGGGCTGAAGAGAGACCTTCCAGTATTTGAAGGGGTCTACAGGAGAGGGACTTCTTACAGAAGCATGGAGTAACAGGACGAGGGGCAAAGGCTTTGGACTGAAAGAAGCTCCATGAGGAGGAAATTCTTCCCCATGAGGGTGATGAGGCACTAGACAGGTTACCCAGAAAAGCATGGAGTCTCCAAGTCTGGAAGTGTTGAAAGCCAGGTTGGATGTGGCTTTGAGCAACCTGGTAGAAGGTGTCCATGCCCATTTCAAGGGAGTTGGAACTAGATGATCTTTCAGGTCCCTTCCAATCCAACCCATTCTGTGATTCCATGATTATGACGCTTTTCTCATTAGCATCTCTAAAATAGCATGGAAAGACTACATTTGGCTGGACTGAAGACCTGAGAGGAGCTAGAGGCACTGGTGACATCCAGAAGAATTTATTTCTATATGTGTCAAGGTGGATTTTTAAAGATATTATCCATACCCATCCATAATGCTTTTTTTTTTTCATTAGAGAAGAGCTGATCCTGTTGTAGGGACTAACTGACATTAATGTGGCACAGGCTTGGATCCAGGGAATTCAGGCAGGATGTCAGCTCAGAGGACAAAAAGACCTGTAAGGAGGCCAAACATGCAGAGCACATGCTCTCCTTTCTTTAAAAACCACTATCAGCTCTCTTCAGTTGTCATTCAGCTGACCTATTCTTAGAAGTTCAATTACTGGAGTTATCTCAGCAGGATGGGGCTGCAGGAGATGTTGCAGGAGCTTTGTGGTAAATTTCCATTTTCTAACCTGGTTTAGACGGACAGCTCTAGAGGGAGATACAGGTGAGAGCTTTAGCAGCAGAGGGGTGGATGGCACTGGCACTGCTGCTGAGAGATGTGCCATGCTGCTTCAATGTTGTTTAGGATGTTGGGTTGATAATTTGATGATTAAGCAACTGTTTATATTATGATCATCTCTGTTTTACAGAAACAATTGTGACAACATTTGACATCAAAGGTTCACGAATATCATTTCCAAAGGTATGTTTCAGTGGTTTATCTAAGGAAATGAGAGTAGAAAAGTCACATACTCACATGTGCTTAGTTTCTGAAAAGAGATGTTCACCCAAACTGTAGAAAACTGCAGAAGGAAATGTCAGAAACCTTTCTCATGCTTGAAGTGGTGACTCCAGGGTGGTAGCATCTCAGAAATGCTTAATGTCGTCAGGTTATCATTCCTTTATTATTCTTCCTTTGTTTTACAAAAGAAAAGACCAAAGAGTTCAGTTAATGTCACCTTAACAATCCCATTTTCTTTGGTACATTAGTGTGTTTCCTCTTCCTGCTTGAAAGTAAAGCCATCTATATTCTTTCTGTCTGTTTTGTTCTTTTTTTCCCCTTCTCATCAGGTGCTGGTCTGTTCACCCATGAAACCCTTTTCAAAGACTTGAAGAGGGATAACAACATCCAAAAGTAAAGGCAATGCTTCAGCGTTAAAGCAGGAGCAACACCTGTTCTTAGGCTGTCCCACTCCCCTCCAGCACCTCCTCATCAGCTGCATAAGCTTTCTAAGACCCTCAGTGTCCCTGTTAATCCCACGATGTCACTAAGAAGCTCTCACTGGTAAAAAGTCTCCAGCCTCCCCTTAATTTGAAGCTCATGAGCCACTAACAGTGTTGAGCTCCATCCAGCCCAGCAACTCTTCTACTCCCAGAGCTGGTAGTAGAGAGGCATGTCCTCTGCCCTGAGCAGACCTCCTGTAGCTGAGGTGCTTCTGGCAGACCTGACACTTGTGATAGGACTCAGTGAGAACCTGGAAACCTAATCAGAGCCTTTGCTGAAAACTGTAAGCCCCTGCCAGCCTCCTAGTCTTTAGGTTAGTCCTGAGAGCCCTTCAGTTCCCAAGTACTCATCCCCCAGTTTCCTGTACTAGAAGAGGAAGGTGGCAGGCACCAAGGGAGGCAGGATAAGACCTATGTTCATCACATCCCACTGAGCTGTCCTCAGTCCTGCTGCCTACAAGAGCCTGTGAGAGTGTAAAACTGGGCAGCCACCTGACAGCTACACCTGGGCAGATGCTGCTCCTTGGGTTAGGCCGCTGGATGTGGGTGAGCCTTCCAGTGGGTCTGGAAGGAATGCTGAGCTGGCACCAGGACTGGCATTGCCTGCAGCAGTGTGCACTGGGACACAGCCTGGCTGCCTTAGAGCTGGGCTTTCAGCTCAGATTCAGCTGGGAGTGTCCTGCCTGTCAGGAGCAGGTGCTCCATGCAGGGAGGTGAGCTGGGCACTGACAGTGGGATTTAAGCAGGCAGCTTGAGTCTTAGCAATAGGAGAAGTGCTGGCTGTGCTTTGCCCAGAGGCTGAGGAATGACTACAGAGTTCTCCTCACATGGACCCTTCCTCTCACTCCTCTCTAGTGTACTTCATCCTAATCTTGACATCACGTCCAAACTAGGGACAAGTGTCTGCCACCAGTAATAGAATCATAGAATAGTAAGGTTGGAAGGGACCTCAAGGATCATCTACTTCCAACCCCCTGTCATAGGCAGGGACACCTCCCACTAGTACAGGTCACTCAAGACCCCGTTCAACCTGGCCTTCAACACCTCCAGGGAGGGAGCAGCCACAACCTTCCTGGGCAACCTGTGCCCGTGCCTCACCACCCTCACTGCAAACAACTTCCTCCTAACATCTAGCCTAAGTCTTCCCTCTGCCAGTTTAAACCCACTGCCCCTTGCCTTGTCATTACAAGACCTCGTAAATAGCAGTATGAGGTTGCTTCAGCTTTCAGCAAGCAGACATCTGATGTATTCCTATCATATGTTCACTGTAAGTTGATGGGTTTGGCAAACACCACTGAGGCTGAATAGCAGTTAAACATCCAGTGTATGATTATGGCTGAAAACCAAAAAATGAGCTGCCCAGTAGAAGACCCTCTGTTACCAGACTGGTCAGCAGTGGTGTGATGTGCAGCCTGTAGGATTCCCTAGCTCTACCTGGAAAATACAGCGGTTGTTATTGCAGCTCTGTGTTGTCTGGGTGTGGGTAGCAGGCAAAGCAGGTGGCAGAAGGTCAGCAGAAAATGGAAGTGTTGATCAGACTGCATCTGTGCTGGAGGCCAGCTCTGAGGCTATTGCCCTGCAGAGGGGACAAAAGGCCCATTGCTTCAGAGGACAGCCTGGTCTATCAGCTCAGTCAATTCCTGTGTGTGGAGTCAGAAATAATCAAGAGAAGAGCTCTGGAGAAGGGAGCTGGTGCCCTCAGGAATGAGAGACTCTAGTTTGAGAGAGCTCTGACAAGTGCAAACTGGGCGATAGCCTGCCCCTGTTCCTTAGTACCCTGGTCATGAGGAGAAGGTTGAACACTAATTTTTAGTGTACACATGTGTCTGAATATACCCATGGAAACAGTCCCCGATGGGACCCTTTCTTTCCCAACTGTAACAGAAACCACCACAACCATCCCAAAGCAGTTCCTTAGATAAGAGCAAGCAGCATTATGCACTGATTTCCTTTTCTTTTTCCTTACTCCTTTTAGGGCAACTATGACATTATTTTAGAGGGATTCTCTGATGATTCTGAGAAGGATATGATCATGTGCTTGAATATCACCATGATAGTCAAACAAGACACTTTCTGAAGACAGCAAACATTTCCAATAACTCCAGGACATGGAGGTCACTTCTGCAAGCAACTGAATCCAAGCTGCAAAATAAGCAGCACACTAATTGTCCTGAGGTAGAACCCATCAGGTACTGTCTGGAAAGCTACAGGATGGATAGTCTTATCCATTTGTAGCCCTGCTGTAAAGGGATGCTCAGCCAATGTGCAGAAAGTCTCTGGGAATCAGGCACCCCAATTAGTCCACAGAGTAGCTCTGACTGAATGTCAGGCTGAGGACTGCATTTTGGTGCTGTGCCTTGAGTTATGAAAAAGCCAAGTCCTTCTGACTGTGCTACATGAATACAAGAAACTTGGAAGCTTGGCAGTGCAAGAATCAGAAGTTCACCACTACTCAATTCAAAAAGACTCAACAGTTGAAACTGGGAACCTTTCTGTAAGTGCTTTAGCCATAAAACTTGTCTGTACAAACAATCTGAGAAGTGAGTTTTATTTTCCTATTATTTTCTCATTGTCATTGTAGAGTCTGTAACAGGGGGGTAATTAATTACTGAGAGATGATATTTAAAAATATTAACATATAGTTTATTAATATTAAATATTCAGAACTCACATCACCCTGATCATCATTTAATAATAGTAACAGCCTCTTTGCAACATTATGGAAACCATATACAGGTTATAATAGGATCTAGAAATAACTATTAAATATATACATTAATTGAACTTGATTTAAACTGGAAGAGAAGGCTTTGCGGTCATTATACCGCTTGCGGCCAGTACGCCGCTTGCTCACTAGATGGACACAAGGAGCAACTTTCTGCTTAGGGCAGAAGGCAATTAATAATTACAAGAGGCTTTTAGTATTTGCTCAGGCTTCTGGGCAACTGGAGAAAGGAGGCAGATGATCTCTGACCTGTTCCTGGCTTTCTGGACGATTTGTGTTATCTCCAGGGCTTCCATCTGGGCAGGAGGCTTCCAGGTGCAGGCAGATGTCTTGCAGTGTGTAGTCTGGGCACAGTGTCACGTCGGCTGTGCAGGCCAAATGCGTGGAGGTATCAGAGCCTCAGCTCAGGATCAAGGAGGCAGCAGGCACAGACACACCTCGTAATGGCAAAAAGTGCCTGTGCTCCCTGCTCATCTCCTTTTATCCAATACTGCTTGAGACTAATGGGCCTTTGGACATGGGATAGCCAATCAAATGGCAGTTAGCCAAGATTTGGCCATATTGGGTGAAGCCACAGGCTTGCTTTACCCTTTTTTGGGCAGAACACAGCCTTGCACAAGGCAATCCTGTGCACCTTGTTTACCGCAGTTGCTGGGCAGGCCACAGACCCCAGACTTAGTGGCTCCAGGTTCTTTGTCCCTTTCCCCATGGTTGCTCTCCCCAAAACGGAAGGAGGGAGAGCAGAAAAACATGCCTGGGCAAGCCAGGAGAGGCACAAGCCCAATTTGGCCTGCCTAAGCCTACCACGACAGAGTCACAGGATGGTTTGGGTTGGAAGGGATGTTAAAGATCATTCTAGCTGCAACTCTCCTGCTGTGGTCAGGGACATGTCCGGGTTACTCCAGGCCCCATCCAACCTGGTTTTCAACACTTTCAGGACTTGAGCACCCACAAGTTCTCTGAGCAACCTGTTCCAGTGCCTCACCACTATCTTGGGGAAGAATTTCTTCCTAGAGTCTCATCTATATGGAACTTCTTTCAGTTTGAAGCCATTATCCCTCATCCTGTCACTACATACTTTTGTCAAAAGTCCCTCTCCAGTTCTCCCCCCTCAGGTATTGGGAGTCTGCTCTAAGGTCTCCCTGGGGACTTCTCTTCTTCAGGTTGAACAACCCCAACTCTCTCAGCCTGTCTTCAAATGAGATGTCTTTAGATGTTTGCTAGCATTCTGCTCCCTTTGCAATGAGATGTTATGCGGTACTAACTGATTGAGTAGCCTTCAAAGTGGAGCATGTCTCCAGTAGTATTGGTAAGGTGTAGCTGAATTTAGCCATCCAGAGCTGTAACTGCAACCCTGTAGCATGTTTTCAGCTCTTGCTCTGACTCCAGGGGGCAGAGACTACGTAAGTTGTCTCCTTCAGAAGCAGGAAGATGACCGTTGCCCAACAGGTTGATCTGTTCCTCAGATGAATCATAGACTCATAGAATGGTTTGGGTTGGAAGTGACCTCCAAAGGTTGTCTAGTCCAATGCATCTCTGCAGTGAGCAGGGACATCCTTAACTAGATCAGGTCACCCAGAGCCCTGTCAGCTTCACCTTGAGTATTTCCAGGGATGGGATCTCAACCACCTCCCTGTGCAAGCTGTTCCAGTGTTCCACTGCCCTCATGGTAAAGAACTTCCTAACATCCAATCTAAGTCTACTCTTCTCTAATTTGAAACCATTGCCCCTTCCTATCACTGCAGGCCTCAAGTGACACCAGGGGAGGTTTGGAAAAACATGTAGACATGTCACTCTGAGACATGGTTTAGTGGGCCTGGTGGTGTGGGATAGGCAGATGTACTTGATGATATTAGAGGTCTTTTCCAACTGAAACAATACTATGATTCTGTGATGTTATGATTTGCTGTAGCTTCTTCCCTTTGCACAGCCCAACATTCAGTATGTCCCTGCATCTCCACACCTAAGACCTTCAGTAAGAGTGCATGGAATACAAAGTTTGGTCCTTAGGAGGAGAGTTGGCATCCTTTTGGGATCCTTGGTGGTCTGGTGCCACTGTATGGCATATGATGCTAGGATGGCTTGCCCCCATTTAATTTGCAACCCCCAAGTGGCAGTTGATTAGTGACACGTCTCCCTAATGAACAGACCAGTGGTGAAGCTGGCAGCTGTGTCAAGCTGTGTCTAGCAGATTGCTTCCAAATGTCTGGAAGAAAAAAAAAAAAAAGGCAATAAAACCCAGAACAAAACAACCCTTTTTCAGGCTGCTGAATAACAAGCATGAAAATCAGCAGACATGAAGCTGTGGATCATAGAATCATAGAATGGTAAGGTTGGAAGGGACCTCAAGGATCATCTAGTTCCAACCCCCTGCCATAGGCAGGGACACCTCCCACTAGCACAGCTCACTCAAGGCCTCGTCCAACCTGGCCTNGCCCTCTGAGCATCTTTGTGGCCTCCTCTGGACCCACTCCAACAGTTCCATGTCCTTCCTGTGCTGGGGCCTCCAGAACTGCACACAGGACTGTAGATGGGATCTGAGGAGAGCAGAGCAAAGGGGCAGAATCCCCTCCCTTGCCCTGCTGCCCGCACTGCTCTTGCTGCAGCCCAGCACACAGTTGCTGTCTGGGCTGCACTCACACTGCAGCCTCATCTTGAGCTTTTCATCACCCCAGAGCCCCAGGTCCTTTTCCTCAGGGCTGCTCTCAGCCATTCCCCACCCAGCCTGGAGTCGTGCTTGGGATTTTGCTGACTGTAGGACAGTTGAACAAGGTGACCTTCAAGGGTCTCTTTCAACTTAGTGCATTGTATGACTCTGTCATTCTAACTGTCATGGCTGGAGAAGAGAATCCACAATTACATCCAGCTGGCAGTGACAAAACATCTGTGCTTGATTTCAGTCCACAGAGCATCCCAGTCTATGGTGGAGGATCACAGAAGCTCCTGCCCATGTCTGAACCCAGTTACTAGAGTTAGAGTTTCCTCTTAGTCTAAAATGTCAGTCAAAAAAGCCTGATAACCAACACCTACTTCCCTTCTGTTCTGCTCATTTTAAATAGAATTTTTGGTCTAGGCAACATCTTATGTATGATGTCCCTCCGTGCCCACCTGACAGTGTCTTGCAACCCCCAGGTGAAGCCTCAAAGCAGCTTTTAGTGACAAAGTGTTCTGAGATTTCTGCTGCCCTGAATTATTTAGAGAAATAGAAGAAATGTTTTGTTTATTAAGCAGCAAATACCACAGGGAGTGGAAATGAAGAGGTCCTGGACATCCAGGGCATTCCCAGGCACTCCTTTCCATCAGCATGCACATTCAGGCCTTGTTGATGTTACAGGGAATTTGCAATATATGAAAAAGGCAGAAAGAGAATTCCTGTGTCTAAATAGGGACATTTATGGATTGAGATATGTAATCAGTAGCTTGCATTACAGACTTCCACAGTACAACTCTTCATCTGAAGGATTACAGTTAGAGAAACCAGCAGAGCTTTGCTTTGTGTGTCTTGTTCCCAGGACAGAGCTGTTACAAGGCTTTCCTTTCTCCTGCTGTTCTCCAGTTATAGGGTCATAGAATCATTAAGGTTCAAAAGGAGCTCTAAGACCATCGAGTCCAACTATCAACTCAACACCACCATGGCCATTAAAACATGTCCCAGAGTGCCATGTCCACAGGTTTCTTGAACACCTCCAGGAATGGTGACTCCACCACCTCTCTGGGCAGCTTGTTCTAAGGAAGGAATTTTTACTAATATCCAGCCTAGACTTCCCCTGGGTCAACTTGAGGCCATATCCTTTTGTCCTCTTGTCCTATACAACAGTTATCATTTTACTTTTTTTCTTCTCTACACTTAACTGGACCCATGCTCAGGGCTCTACAAAAACAGAAGTCTACTTAGGATGGAATAAATTAATAGATTCATAGATTCATAAAATGGTTTAGGTTGGAAGGCACCATAAAGGTCATCCAGTTCCAATCGCCCCTGCCATGGGCAGGAACATCTGTGACAAAACCAGGTCGGGTTGCTGAAGACCTCATCCAATCTGGCCTTGAACACCTTCAAGGATGGCACATTCCTCCCTGGAAAACCTGTTCCAGGCATTACTTGGATGTGGTCAAGACTCATCTGAATGTTTCTTTTTTCTTCAGTTTATTGCTTTACTCATCATAGAATCATTACTGTTGGAAAAGACCTCTAAGATCAGTGAGTCCAACCATTAATGCAACACCACCAGAGCCACTAAACCATGTCCTGAAGTGTGTTCTGGACACGCTCTGCCTGGTTTTGTCCAGAGTTTGAATGGTGTGACTGCTGTGAAGTTAATAATCCACTGATTAGCTCCTAAGATATTCAGTGAGACCTACACATCCTGAGAAACCTGGACTGTGCCAGAAGCTCCAGCAAACTGTGCAAAGCCCCATCCCCTGCAGACCACAATAAACCAAGGAAGACATTGCCTGTGACACACTTATCTGAAACTGGTTATCTAAAACCTTCACAAATGTCTCTTTTCTTTCCTCCATTGCTGTTGTTTTTAAGTGGCTGTCAGGATTTGCTGCAGATGGGAAAATAGCTTTGCTTCACCCCCTCACCCTCTGTCACCAAATATGTAATTATCAGAAGCAGCAGCTCCTGTGAAATGTGTTTGCTAATAGGAGTGCACTTTTGGAGCTCTGCTTTCGAAGTTCCACTGGACAAAAACACTGAAGGATGCACGATTGCAAATCAGACAAGTCCTGCAGACTGGCAGTCACACAGAATCACAGGGGTTTGGAAGGCACCTCTGGACATCATCCAGTCCAACCCCCCTGCCTGGGCAGGTTCACCTAGAGAAAGTCACACAGGAACACTTCTGGGTGGGTTTGGAGTGTCTCCAGAGATGGACACTCTGTCACTTCTCTGGGAAACCTGCTCCAGGACTCCATCAATCTTCAGTTAAAGAAGTTCCCTCTTGTCAGACCCCATCTGG
>VWYK01030425.1:40859-50970 GCA_013399775.1 Semnornis frantzii | reverse complement strand
TTTTTTTTTTTTTCCTTATGAAATACCTTGACTGATGAGTTCTGCATTTTCTTTCTGCTTGTATTTACATTTACTGTTTTGATGATGTTAAATTCTACAAATGAGAGCCGGTTTTAAGTGTTCCTTTCAACACTGGTTGCCTTCTCTGTTTGATTTCTCCTTGCTGATGGGGTGTTGTCAATGCTGAATGCTGGAATTGTTGTTGAGCAGGCACAGCTGGATGAATTAAAGGCTCTCCAGTAACTCAAACCAGAAATGACTTCATCTCAAAACTTTCCATGTAGCTACAGGTCAGGTCTGTGAGCAGGGACAAAAATAAAGGGGTTAGCAGGGAAAGAAAATGAAAGTCAAAAGTCCAAGTCAAAATAGAAAAAAGCAGTTTGGAGTTGCAGTAAATTCCCTCTATGTTACCAATGAGCTCTTTTGCAGAGTGAAGCCCTGATGAAGACATTTGGTAAGTGATTGTGGTTTTAAGCCCAAATAGAATATAGGGACAGGCTTCAAGCATTGCAGTTGTTCAGACTTGAGAGGAGAAGGCTCTGGGGAGACCTTATAGCAGCTTTCCAGTATCTGAAATGGGCTACAAGAAAGCTGAGGAGGGACTTTTTAAAAGCGCTTGTAGTGGTAGGATGAGGGGGAATGGATTTGATCTGGAAGAGGGGAAATTTAGATTGAAGATTAGGAAGCCATTCTTTATAATGAGGGCGGTGAGACCCTGGAACAGGTTGCCCAGGGAATTTGTGGATGTCCTCTTTCTGGAGATGTTCAAGACCAGGCTGGATAATGCCTTGAGCAACCTGGTTTAAATGGGAGGTGTCCCTGCCCATAGCATTAATGTCCCTTCCTACCCAAACCATTGTAGGATTCTATCATTCTAATACCTCCCTCTGTCTAGATGCAGAGCATTGGTCACTTAACAGCTATTTGTTTTAATTGTCTGTCAGGTATCCTAATACAGAACTACTCACACCTGATGGTAGAATATATGAATTTATTCAAGGAATTTTGAAAAAAAAGAAAAAAATCAAAGGAAGGAACATCAACATTCCTTTCCTACTCACCTAGAGCTCATCACAAACTACCAAGCTGTTCAATGTGGCAGATTTTACAAGGTAACAGATTTAATTAACACAAAACAATTTCTGAAGTAAATAATAAGATGGGTATAATGTAATTAGGTGCTGTTGTGAGTACCCTGACATTCCTTGTCTGGGGTGGGATAGGGAGGTGGAACCTGTTTCTCCTCCTTGACCCCTCACCTCTGCCATAAAATCATAGAATGATTTGGATTAGAAGAGATCTTTAAATGTCATCTAGTTCAACTCCCCCAACATGGACATCTGCAACTAGAACAGAGCCCAAACAACCTCAGCTGGTATGGTTCCATGCACGGGGCACCTACCACCTCTCTGCACAACCTGGGCCAAGCTTTCATCACCCTCACTGTCAAATATTTCTTTCTTCTCTCTAGTCTAAATCCCCCTCTTTTAGTTTAAAACCATCCTGTACCTATGTTCTGTAGCAACAGACCCTTCAACAAAAGTTCCTGCTTCACTTCATAAAATTTCTTGCCCTACTGTGGAAGCACAGGGAGCTGGAAAATTTCTTTGCATATCAAAACATTTCACCCATTTCCTTCTTTCACCATGAAAAAAATCACCTTCAACATTTTCATGTTTTAAAGAGGCCAAAGGAGGAGCACTGACTTTATGCTCATCCTCAGGTACCTTTTGCACCTTGTCCTGCTGAGGGTGCTTTATGCTTTCAAATGTCTGAATATGAATGAGGTGACATCTCCCATCAGTGGTCACCATGGCAAAATTTTTAGTTTTCTCTACAGGATTAATGATTGGACTTGAAGATCCTGAAGGTCTCTTCCAATCAAGATGATGCTATGACTCTAGGATTCTATGATCTTTCCTAAGAGTGTGTAAAAGGTCTTGTGCTTCCTCTAGTTTCTCTATATGTTCCAACCTGTTTTACCTCTGCTGGGCTGGATGCTGTTCACAACGAGCTTTGCAACCACATACAGCTTCAGAGTTCCTCCATCACTAACTGCAGCAGATAAACACAAGCCTAACATCAGATGTATTTAAAAATAAAGGTTCAAAGGTTGTTTGATATGTGCACGTTTGAATGCCTCTAAAACTCAATGTTCTGTGCTGAAATCAATTCATGTTATCAATTGCCAGGAATTCCCAGAGCTTGATTTGTGATCTGCTGTTCATCACTAACATTCTGAAAAATCAACTTCACATGAACACAGACATTGGAGATGAATCTGAGAGGATGAGTGCCAGCTGAAGAGGACAGGCTGAGAGACCTAGGGATGTTCAAGCTGGAGAAAAGGCCTCAAGCTACACCAGGGGATATTTGCTGGACATTAGGAACATTTCTGAGAGGGTTGTCAGGCACTGGAATGAGCTATCCAGGGAGGTGATTGAGTCACCATCCTTGGAGATGTTTGAAAGTCATGTAGATGTGGTACTTGGAGATAGAGCTTAGTGGTGAACTTGGTAGAATAGGGTTGATGGCTGTACTCAATGATCTTTAAGGTCTTTTCCAACCTAAATGATTCTACCATTCTATGATAAGAGGAGCCCGAGGGGGGATCTTCTCAATGCTCAGCAAGAACTAGAGTGTAGGGGGCAAGAGAATGGGATCAGACTCTTCTCAGTGGTGCCTCGTGAAAGAGTCAGGGTAAACGGGCACCAAATGGAACCCAGAATGCTCCATCTTAATAGGAGTAGAAACTTCTTTGCTGTGAAGGCACTGGAGCCCTGAGACAGGCTGCCCAGAGAGGTTGTGGGATCTCCTTCTCTGGAGAAGTTCCAGGCCCATGTTGATGCTGGGCAAGCTGTTGTGGGTTCCCCTGCTTTAGCAGAGGATTGGACTAGATGGTTCCTTTCAAACTCTACCATGTTGGGATTCTGGGATTCTGTGATGTTAAACCCATGATCTTTCAGGGCCATGCTGTTGTCTTTTTTTATTTTTTTTTTCTGTTACATTTCCATGTTTTAGATTATTTCTGGTATATTTACACATTTGCAAACTCTTGCAGCTGGGACATCCTGCAGAGGAATGCAGAGTTGATGTGCAGCATCACAAGAACACACACAAGAGCAGTAGTTCTGGGGTGGTATTGGAAATATAAACATAGATTAATATTCATGTGTGCACAAAAATCTGTCAAACCAATAATTGCACTCTGCTGATCATCATCATTCCAGCTGGCTAATGGTCAGTCTGTACCCTCAGATATCCAGCTGTGGTGATGGCAGAAATCACAGTGCATTAGCTCTGATGTGGAGGTGATGACTTTGACAACAAACTTTTTCTCCCCCTCCTCCCTGCAGTTGTTGGCCAAGTGGTATCCCTTGGAACGACTCCAGGGTGAGGAAAAGCAAGGCAAGGCAAGTCTCCATGGTGAGTGCAGGTGAACCTAATTGTCCTGACAAAATCCCAGAGTCTCAGAATGGTGGGGGCTGGAAGGGACCTCTGCAGATCACCTAGTCCAACCTCTCTGCTAATGCAAGGTCACCCAGAGAAGGTTGCCAAGGATCACAATGGCCAGGTGGGTTTGGAATGTCTCCAGAGAAGGAGACTTCACAACCTCTCTGGGAAGTCTATTCTATCACCCTCACACCAAAGAACCTTCAGATGGAACCTCCTGGTCACACCAATGCTGGCACTAAGAAGATCACTCCTGCAAGTTCATGCCCCAGTTTTCAGTTGTCACTGCATTGCCTGAGGAGCCCTGCATAGGCTCAGGTCCAAGGAATGCTGGGACCTCTTGGAAAGAAATTTCTCTACAAGGGAGGAGGAGAGCCCTCCAGCTTGTGATGATGCTCAATTTGGCCCATTCAAGTATTCCCAGTCTGCCTCCAACTTGTTTAGCATCTCTTCATCTGAACTCCCATTGCTCCATCCTGAAAACACTCATTTCTTTTAATTCAAGGAACTGAGAAACAGCCTGAATTCTTAGGAAGCCTCTTTAGTCAATGGCACCATCACTATGTTACTGGTGCAGAAATAGTCATGCCACTCTGCCCTCCTGACTTGTACCTTTCAGGGACAGTGGCACCTCGTGGCCTTCAGCTTCTTCCCTCCTTCCTCATCTGTCCACAAGAATTATAGAATTGTTTTGTTGGAACATACCTTTAAGATCAAGTCCAAGCATTAACCCAGCACTGCCAGGTCACCACTGAACTGTATCACTCAGAACCACATCTACGTAGCTGTGAGATCCCTCCAGGGATGGGGAATCCACCACTGCCCTGGGCAGCCTGGGCCAAGGATTTGACAGCCCTTTTGGGGAAGAAGTTGTTCCTTATGTTCAACCTAACCCCCTTCTGGTGCAACATGATACCATTGCCTCTTGTCCCATTGCTTGTAACTTGGAAGAAGAGACTGGCCCCTACCCATCTTTGACCTCCTTTCAGGTTGCAGGATCAGATTCGTCCAAGACAGTACAACATGTTCTCCACATCCCACCTACCCACCCTGCCCTCTCCTTCCTACCTATAGCACAGCATGGCACACACTGCCTGCAGCCCACAGCAACCATCCTATGCAGAGCCTGCTGTTGCCCTGCTCATGGCCTGCTCTACTGGCCTCTCTGGCTTTCAAGCACAACTCCAATTCCTATTGGAACCTTTTACAAAACTCCTCAGTGTTCACTCATAATTTTTAAGCCTGGTGGGTGACTTCCATATTGCCATTGCTTCTGCAGCCATTTCTTCCCTGGTTTCCTTCAGCATGGGTAGATTTAGGTGATATTCGAAGGATCTCCTCCTTTCCACTATTTTTTTAAACATTCTCAGTGATTCTTGAAGCCAGTTTTTGAAGTAACATTGAAAGCTCAACCTTATTTGTACAGCAAACACAGAAGTGATGCTAATGGGGAGAAGCCTCCAAGTACCCTGTGCTCAGCTTCTGCTCCTACTGTACTGGCAGAGGGGAGATTTAAACTGGATGTTAGGGGGCAGTTCTTTACAGTCAGGGTGGTGAGACACTGGCACAGGTTGCCCAGGGAGGTTGTGGCTACTCCCTCCCTGGAGGTCTTCAAGGCCAGGTTGGATGAGGCCTTGAGTGACCTGTACTAGTGGGAGGTGTCCCTGCCTATGGCAGGGGGTGGGAACTGGATGATCTTTGAGGTCCCTCCCAACCTTACCATCCTATGATTCTATGATTCTATATCCAGGTGTGCACATGCTTTTCGTTGTCCATTGGGCATCTTGTTGGGCAGAAGAATGTGTGATTGGTAGTTTTACACTGAAATTCTTCCCTTCAGATGTCTGTAAGGTTCCACCAAGATGTTCATGCTGTGTTTGCTACTCTGCAATGTGCTTCTGACCCAAAATTGCACATTCTTACTATTACCAATAATCATGGTTTCATGTAGACCATGGTCTGCACTATGAGAGCAGAGAGTAGCTCAGAAGCTCTGCCTGTTTGTCCTCCACACTGGCCAAGGTCATGAACCTGTGTGCACCGAGAATCACAGAAACACAGAATTCCAGCATGATGGAGGTTGGAAGTGACCTTTGGAGATCATCCAGTCCAACCACCCTCCTAAAGCAGGGTCACCGTCACCATGTTGGCCAGGATCATAATGTCCAGGAGGTGGGCTTGGAATCTCTTCAGAGAAGCAGACTCCACAACTTGACTGGTCAACTTGCTTCAGCGCTCCAACATCCTCACACCAAAGAACTTTTCCTCATCCTCCTCCTGGATTTCTGTTTGTGTCTATTGTCCCTTGTCCTGTCACTGGATAACAGTGTAAAGCATCTGATTCTGTTATCTTGACCCCTCCTCTTTAGCTCTTACTGAACATTCAGAATATCCCCTCTCAGGCTGCTCTTCTCCAGGCTCAATAGCCCCAGAGCTCTCAGTCTTTCCTCCTCACAGAGCTGCCCAGTTCCCTCAGCATCTTTGCAGCCCTCATTGGACTCTCTCCAGTAGTTCCATCTCACTTGAACTAGGAAACCCAGAACTGCACCCAGTACTCCAGAAGTGGCCTCACTAGGGCAGAGTATAGATGAGGAGAACCTCCATTGATGTGTTAGTCATGCTCTTCTCAGGCACCCCAGCATCTGTTAGCTTTCTTGGCCAGAAAGACACATTGCTGGCTCATGGGAACTTCTCCATCAGCACTTCCAGCCCCTTTGCAATAGATAAGTCCCTTACATGTACTTGTGGAGGGTGTTACTCCTTTACAGTTGCAGGACCCTACACTTGTTGAACTCCACAAGGTTCCTCTCCACTCGTATCTCCATCCTGTCCAGGTCTCACTGTTGGAGGCATTGGAAGACCCCATTCTGTCCACTGCTACCCCACAACCCCCGGTTGTGGAATTTACCAGTTTTACACAGACTTGAAGTTCAGATTGAGGTTTTGTGGAGAAACAGCTTAGAAAAGGGTCATCAAGCACCAAATCCTTCATTCCTTCTGCACTCCAAACACTTAATGAATGTGAATGTTAGACCTGAGAGGTCTGTGAGATCTGACTCTCTGCAGCTATGACTCTCTTGGTATTTCCACTTAAAAATTTTATTTTCAAGGCACCGTAATTGTATGTAAAGTTTTTCTTGGATCTGTAAGACAAAAAAGCCCTAACAAGTCAAAGGCTCAGCCTGGGAGAAGCAGTTGATGAGCATACAGATGGAAAGACATTTTCAGAAGGGAAATCTGAGGGTTTGATACTTTACCTCTTTCTTATCCAAAATCACTTTGGTCCTGAGCTCACATTTTACCAACTGCAGGATTCACTCCTTTGCAAATCACATTGATTCAGCTGTGTTTTATTCTGGGGATAAATGTACTTTCATCATTCTCTTAGGAAATATATTAAAAATAAAAGGCGGGTGACAATATTATCACTTAAGATTCTTTACATACATGTGAGGGTTTATGTTTTATTTCAAGAGGAGTTTCATTTGGATATCTGGCACTAACCAAGCTATTACCTGTCATTTCAATAAAACATGTATGAAAGCATCCCCAAGCACCTCCTGCCATGTCAGGGATATATGGTGTAAGAGTGTGCCCATGTCAGCAGTGACAAGCTGAACCTTAATGGCTCTAAAACAGTCTTTATGGTTTACTGTCCCTGTAATCCATTTTATGAGTGCTCAACTAGGTACAACAGCTCTCCTAGTTTCCTCCTTCCTTTAACTCACTTCAAGGTGCCCAGACAAAGAGAAAAACTCCAAATTGTTTGTGATTCTTCCAGAAAAGCTGAAATACTTGTGCAATACACAGAAATGAAAAATAAAGGTTTGCTGTAATCCATGAGTTTCCTTCTGTGGGTTTGAAGAGAGGACAGTATTGATATTTTACTGTAGTTCAGGGGACAGGTTTCAAATTTTCTCAAGCTAGCACATTTAACAAAATGTGGGGAAAGGGAATGGGTGCTGCAAGCTCATAATAAAAACCAGCATATTTAGAGATGTAGCAAAAGCAAAATATGAGATTCCCTACCATGATTACACCCCAGTCCTGCACTCTTTATTCATGCGAAAGAACAGGACAGCTATGGCAACATAGAGTGGTAGCATCTATTTCTAGCAGTCTCTCATGGAATCACAGAATTCCAGCACAGTAGGGGTTGGAAGGGTCCTCTGGAGGTCCAACCCCTCTGCTAAAGCAGGGGCACCCACAGCAGCTTGTCCTGGATCACAGTGTCCAGGTGGGTTGGGAATCTCTCCAGGGAAGGAGACTCCACAACCTCTCTGGGCAGCCTGCTACCCCAAAGAAGTTTCTCTTCATCTTCAGACAGAACCTTCTGGGTTCCAGTTTGTGCACATCGTCCCTTGTTCTGTGACTGGGCACTGCTGGAAAGAGTCTGACCCCATCCTCTTGACCTCTTTAGCTCTTGCAGAGCATTGAGAAGTTGCCTTCTGAGGCTGCTCTTTTCCAGGCTAAGCAGCCTCAGGTGTCTCAGCCTTAAACTCTTTGTTAGGTTAGGGTCTGTCAGACGTCAGAGCTAAGCACCCAATTTAACAAAAGGCACGATAAGACACAAATTCCCAGTGGCATGGCAGACCTGGAAATCATCAGCAGGAATCTTCCTCTGATTCATCTTTTCTCAGATGTACTTCTTTTATTTATTGAATGAAAAACATCTACAGAATGTGTGGGTAAAATGAAGCCCCCATCTCTGCAGCCCCAAACATGCCCTCTGCTCCCACTGGTCTCCACGAGAAAGGCATGTCTACTGACTTCTCTGGCTGGTGTTTCATGTTGACTTCTGAAAACATTCCTGTGCATGGGTACATGGCTGCCATAGAACTGTAGAATTGCTTTGGTTAAAGGAGACCTTGAAGATCATCAGGTCCATCTGCTAATGGTGCTAAGTCCATCACTAAAAAACCTTGTCCCTCAGGACCATGTCTACACTGCTTTGAAATTCCTCCAGCTATAGGGACTCCACCACTGCTCTGGGCCTTGACAACCATTTTGAGGAAGAAATTGCTCCTAATGTCCAGTCTAAATCTCCCCTGGTGCAGCTTGAGGCTATTTCCTCCTCTTCTATCATTTGCTTCTTGGGAGAAGAGGCTGACCCCTACCTGGTTCTAACCTCCTTTCAGAGAACTGTAGAAAGTTAGAAGTCTGTACCATGACCTTCCAGGAATTCAACAAACGCAACCACTTCTTATAATAATACTTGGAGATTGGTTTTGTTGTTGCTGGTTGGTTGATGAGTTGTTTTTTTTTTAAGCTTGAAGTCTATGTTTTGAGTACTTCTGCCTCTTGAATATAGTAATGGTGATGACAATGATAATAATGATGACAATAATAATAAAAAAAAAAAAACAAAACCAATGAGAAACAAGAAACAAGAAAAAGAATTACAACTCTGAATTCCTGCCTTGGAGTAGATAGTTCTAAAGAAAACTGGTCTCCTCAGTCCCTGCCCATGGTGCAGAGACCTCTGGGAAAATGCATCCCTTCAGGTCCTCCCACCCACCACCCTCCACGATCCAGGCAACCCACCCTTACTGCCATCCAGTTGCTATTCCTGCACACCACATCTTCTCAAGCTCTACTTCACAGAAAACAACATCAGCTCCTCCAAAAGACACCCCATGGCACTCCTCCCCTAGGAAAGAAGATGGAGTATCTCTCCTACACATACAGAGGGTTCTGGGGTGCCACCAAGAGGTTACCCTGGGGGTCCCAGGCCTAGGGGCTGGGTGTACACAAGGGGAAGAAGGGAAGGAAGCAACTAGAAACAACCACTTAATGTCTATTTAGAGCCTGGGAGCATTTGTGAAAACCATCCCCATTACTGTTGAAAAGATGCAAATTTGGTGAAATAATCAGCTGTATGGCTGCAGGCTGTTTCTCAAGTACCCTGATTCCTTACAGGAGGGAAAGTATTAGTGTAAGACACACAGAAAGGCCAAGTTCGTGTTGCTCAGAGGTAGCCCCTAACCAAACTCCACCAAGTGCTATAAACCAAGATTTGTTATCCTGGAAAGCAATGACAGTTCATGCAATAAAGCCTCCCTCCCCCCCCCCAACCCTAGAAAAAAATAACAGAACCCTTAAGGCTGGTTGCAGGGGTGCAAAAATCATTGCTCACAGCCATGTCTGATGGGGAAGCAGGGGGGAAAACACATGTTGGTTGCCACCACACAGAGCTCCTCACCCATCCCATGCCACCTACCCTGCAATTAAATCAGTCACCTTGCATCAGAGCTTTCATCACGTAGCTCTTCATATGTTCAAGGCTGCACTGATCTCTTGCAATGCAGGGAGAAATCTGTGCACAAGGCAGGGAATTTCTTTGTGCTTAACGCTGGGGACCAGCCGAGGAGGAGTTCTGGCCTTAAAAATCCTTGGGAGAAAGCTCAATGCATGAGTGAAAGCAAGGTGTTAACCCAGCAGACATCTGTAGGGCTTCCCTCTTTGCTTCCCTTTCCACTTTCCACCTTTAGCTGCCTGAACTTGGAGGGGGGTGGGGGTGGTAAAATTATGTATTTAAGAAGAAGATGAAATTCAATACCAACGACTTCTTTATTATTATTATTATTATTATTGTTATTATTATTATTATTATTATTATTATTATTATTATTATTATTATTATTATTATTATTATTAT
>VWYK01030425.1:25482-31687 GCA_013399775.1 Semnornis frantzii | reverse complement strand
TTTTTTTTTTTTTTTTTTTTTTTTTTTTTTTTTTTTTTTTTTTTTTTTGTTGCAAGGGAATCACCCGCTGTGAATGAGACTCTAGTTTAAGGCAGTCCCATTGGCAGGGAAATCAGGCAAGCAGCAGCCTCGGACCAGAAGAAAGACTTCGGATCACTGCAGCAACATCCACCCCTCAGGCATCAGAAAACATCCAACACTCTGTTGGGGGAAGCATTACACGGGTACCCACCTTCTGCAACTTTGCTGCTGTGTCTCTAAGTTGTACCCGTGTTACCTTTGCTGCTCTGTTTGCTATCCTAATAAAAGTTTCTGGGCTCTGCCGTAAAGTTGTCACTTTAAAGCCACGTTATGAAAAACAACTGCTGGTACCTTGGTGTATGGGGTGAATATGTATAAAAGGGTGGGGAGGGGGGGAGATTTAATAAAAGGTATTGAGGAATTAAGCTAGATGGAGGCAATCTTCTGCCTTCCAGCCCTGGGAAGGTCGTCAGTGAGGAAAATATTAATATTTCCTCTTAAGCCCCAATCTAGTGAGAGCTTCGCAGCGGGAAAACTTTGTGCCCCATGGACACGAGGGAAGATCAGCCTGGGATCTGTCTCTGTGGGGCTGTTTGCAGGATCCAAGCCTTCGTTCTGCACGCCGCATCCTCCCAGCCTGCTGACAACAGGTTTGTCTCAGGAGGGAGAAGACTTTGGAAAGGAAGATGCTGCAAATGAGGAGGAAGGTGCATGAGCGAGGCTGGGTGATGGAGTGCCTGCCTGCACTGCTGTCACCAGCCTTCCAGCATGGGAGAGAAAAGAAAAGCAAAAATAATTCCAAAATCCTCTGTTAAATGCATTGGGGTTGGTTTTGTTTTTTTCCTAATTAAGCAAATTCACCTCTGTGTGAGTGAGTAAGTGAATTTCAGCCCATGCATTTAAGAAGATTCACATTGTGCTGCTTTGCAAAAAGAAAAAAAAAATAAAGCCTTTTTTAATAAAGAACTCACAGATCTGCAGGCTCCAAGAAACCATCACTAGGGTCAGAATGAGCCTCGTCAGATTCTACAAACCAACATCATAAAAGCTTCCAGGCTCACAAAGAGTCAGGAAAGTTCAGACGTTAAGCAAGTTAACATAAAAATTGCTTGAAAACACAGGAATAGTAATTTGGGGATAAAGAAAGGAGGGAGAATTCATGTTGCAAGTGCAAGTGATCTGGAAATAGCTGTTTGTCTTGGCCATTTCCAGGGAAGTGACATCATGCAGTGTGTCTGTTGGGATATTAGTTCTGCATTTTTTCAGTCCAGATTCTGGCACTAAAGTTGGCAAAATTAGCCCTTTTGGTTAAAAAGTGATCTTCTAGCCACCACACATTACAGCACACCTATGACATGACCCAAGAACAATGGGTGAAAAATGGGCTATAAAAACATGAATGGCCTGCTTCATATAAAGCAGGTTTTATAGTGCAGGTGTGCCTTCATTTATCGATACTGTAAAGCAGTGAGATCATACCAGCAGTAAAACACAACATTTGTTAAACAACAACAGTCCGTCCCCCCCCAACCACCACCTTTCAGAAAGAAAAAAAAAAAAAAATCCCTATTAATTAGAAATGTAATGTTGCAGCTAAAATCTCAACAGGGTGTTTTAGAAATATATTTGAGGTTTTGTCATCAACTGCTTGACATCATCTCAGCCTGATCTGGAAAAGAAAAGCAGGGGGAAACAACAACAACAAAAAAAGACCTAATTGAATTGTAAAACTCTATACCACATTTAGGGAAAACCAGGTATGTGAAAATATCTGTTTAATAAGTGGTGCTTAAGTTGTTAAAGTAAAAAAGGTTTATTCCATTTTTTTTTTATTTTTTTTTTCCCTTCACCCATTAGGATCTGAATGGGAAAAAATGATGAATAGGAAATCCTGCTGGAGTTTTTATTGCTTATTTCCTTTCGGGAAAGATGGGCATTGTTCCTCTTTTAAAATAAGGGAAGGGGCGTAAAATCAGCCCAGGCGTATGACAGACATCCTTCAAAGCTGGGATGGCAGAAATATGTTGTTATGTACTTTTTTTTTGTTCCTCACAAGGCAAAAGCTGTTCTATTTTTAAGCAGGGCTGTGCTGCTGTGGATGTTTCACTTCCCTCGAAAGGGGTTTTTTGGCATAATGTTGTTTTGATGAAAGCAGATTTCTGTTCTATTTAGGTTCTTATATATATATATATTTTTTTTTTTTTCAACACAATGCAAAAGGAGAGGCAAGAGTAAGGGATTTTGGTGGTTGGGATGATTTTTTTGTTTATTTGTGTGTGTTTGGGGGGGTTAGTTTTTTGTTTGTTTATTAATTTTGTGGGGTTTTTTGTTTGGTTCATTGTTTGGGTTTGGTTGGTTGGTTGGATTTTTTTGTTTATTTATTGGTGTTGGGGATTTCGCTGTTTATTTCCCTTTGATTTTTTTTTTTTTTGTTGTTCCCTAAGCTCATTTCAGGACAGAGAATTACTTGTCAGACATTGTAATAGATTGCCCAAGGAGGTCATGGAGTCTCCATTCGTGGAGGTGTTCAAGAAATGTGTGAACATGGCATCATCAGGATGTGGTTTAATTACCATGGTGGTGTTGGGTTGCCAGCTGGACTCAATGATCTTAGAGGGCTTTTCTCACCCAAGCAATTCTATGACTGATTTTTCTACTCACATCAACAGCTCCAGAAATCTCAGCAAAAGTTATCTGTTGAGCTCTACCTCACAGAGATTTTAAGGTCTTCCTTTTTCTGGGATTTTTTTTTTTTTCCATAGGAAAATAAAAAACAAGATCTGACAAATTTCCTGGGCAAAGGTTTCACCCTCCAAACTTTCCATTGCCTTAATCACCCAGGTGGGTTGACAGAGCTGGTCCTGGGAGGGAAAATATCCTACCTGATTTCACCCCGCAGCAGATTTGGCATGAGAGAAGTAAAGAGAGGACATGGAAGGGTGAAATTAAGTAGCATTTGGCAAGGGGTTGCCCTTGAACAGGCCACCAAAATTTGAGGCAGGCCCACTCCTGGAAGTAGAGCTCCATATGGGACCTACTGCTTAGGGACATTGCTCAGCCCCTTCCTCACCTCTCCTTATTACCTCCTCTCCCTGACTGCCACGATTACAGCTTGTGTCATCATGTTCAGCACAGATGTTTCAGCAGCTGCACATGTTGAGCATGTTTTAAATGATTTTTTTTTTTTTTTTCTTCCCCTTTCCTTTCTGACACATCCTCATGGTCTGATAACAACTCCCAACCACTGCCATGGGACAACATACTGAGGACTTCCATCATGGACAAAGCTACAAAGCTTCCTACACTCACCAGCTTCCCCTAAACTCACTGATTTTCTCCTTTTGTGATTTTTTTATTTTAATTTAATTTTTCAGTTCTTGAGTGCTGGGAATGCCTGAGGTACTGAGATATTTTCTTGCATACTCAGACTCCCCTAGCTCTTAAAGTCCTAAGTCCTGGTCACATCAGTGGCCCGACACATTGTTGAAGAGGAGCCACTCAGCCAGAGGCATGGGGTTCAGTTTTGCAATCAGAGCCATTTTGTTTCAAAGAGAACTTTAAGATCATCAAGTCCAACTATTAACTCAGCACTGCTGGGTTACTACTAGCCCACATCCCTCAGCACCACATCTACCTGACTTTTAAACACCTCCAGAGATAGGGACTCCACCACTGCCTTGGACAGCCTGTTTCAGGGCCTGACAAACCTTTTGGGCAAGAAATTGTTCCTCTTGTCTAACCTAAACCTCTCCCATTGCAACTTGAGGCCTTCTCTCTTGTCCTCACTCACTTCTCAGGAGAAGAGACCGGACTCCACCTGCCTCCAACTTCTTTTCAAGCAGTCGTAGAGAGCAAGAAGGTCTTCTCTTCAGGAGGGGCTTCTCCATATCAAGCACCATAACTGTTTCTCAGACACAGTAAATTCATGGAGATACCTGGAATTCGGTCTCTGATCAAGCTACTGAAATTGAAAAGCTGAACATCCTGGTTGCTACATTTTTACTTTCCTCAAAAGTTAGGTTGGTGCTTGGAGTCTTTACTTAAAAAGAGTTGGCAGTGTTGTGTTGGACTCAGTGATCTAATTAGAGTTGTCCCTGCTCACTGCAAGGGGGTTGGAGAAGACAATGTTCAAGGATCCCTTTCGATGTTCAAGGATCCCTGTCTTTTCCAATAAAAACAGTTCTATTAAAAAAAAAAAAAAAACAAAGAAAGAAATTCCATAAAAGCAAAACATCTAGATGTGGTCAACATTTTGGTACATCACACTGGGATTTAGACTCACTAATAATACAGGTATCAACAAAGAGCTTTGGACCTAACAGCTGCCAAGTCTTGCTGAGTTCCCATCCATGGGCGGTGGTTATCCAAGTGGGATGGATGAAGGCTGTGACACACATGCTCTTAGATAAACTGTCTGTACTACGACTCTTTTGTTTAATAATTTCTTCTAGATGTCATTTTTCTTGTGTCACTGTACACAATACTCTTCCTCTTCCAGCATGGTGTGCCATCGATTCAACATAAGGGATTTATCCTGTACATTCCCATGAAAGATCCTATTTATACAACTGGGGACATTTCAGGGGCTGGTGCCATGACTTATTGCTGAGCCTGGCTGCCAATTCTTAAGTATTTTGTTTTTCTTTTTTTGGTTTGTTTTGTTTTGTTCTTTATGTATGAGTTGCTCCTTATTTGTCTTTAATAATTAAATAAGCAGAAGAGGAAATGGAGTGGCTTTTGATGCTGGTTGGCCCCACTGCTCCTTTTTGGCTACTGGCAACAAGTGTGAGTAGCTTCACTGCATGCCAGTGTGGATGGCAGAGCTGGCTGTCTCCCCACAGCACATGGCCAAACCCCACCAACCATCCTTTCTCTCCCAAAACCTTTCCAGTTTCACTGATTTACCGGAAGGTCACTCTGATTTATTTGACGGCTTGGAATGAAGCTTTTCTACCTGTACCTGGGCTCCTCCTCAGCTCACAAGGAAGAGGCAAAAGAGGTTTTGCTCAGTGTTTCTGTTCTCCCAGTCAAAGACAGAGCTGGCCAGGGTTCACAACAACCAAACACAAGGCCAAGTGCAAGGTCCTGCACCTGGGTAGGCAAAATCCCAAGCACAAATACAGGCTGGGTGGTGAATGGCTGGAGAGGAACCCTGAGGAAAAGGGGGTCTGGGTTGATGAGAAGCTCGACATGAGCCTGCAGTGTGTGCATGTAGCCCAGACAGCCAAATGAGTCCTAGGCTGCATCAAGAACAGTGTGGCCAGCGGGGCAAGAGAGGGGATTCTGCCCCTTTACTCTGCTCTCATCAGACTCCATCTGGAGTACTGTGTGCAGTTCTGGAGCCCCCAGCACAGGAAGGACATGGAACTGCTGCAGCAGGTCCAGAGGAGATCACAAAGATGCTCGTAGGGCTGCAGCAGCTCTGCTATGAGGACAGACTACGAGAGTTTGGGCTCTTCAGCCTGGAGAAGAGAAAGCTTCCAGGAGACCTTAGAGTAGCCTTCCAGTATCTGAAGGGGGCCTACAGGAAGGTTGGGGAGGGACTATTGACAAGGTCTTGCAATAACAGGACAAGGGGCAATGGGTTTAAACTGGTAGAGGGGAGATTTAAACTGCATGTTAGGAGGAAGTTTTTTTCCAGTGAGGGTGGTGAGACCCTGGCACAGGTTGCCCAGGAAGGTTGTGGCTGCTCCCTCCCTGGAGGTGTTCAAGTCCAGGTTGGATGAGGTCTTTGGTGACCTTTTCTAGTGGGAGATGTCCCTGCCTATGGCAGGGGCTTGGAACTAGATGATCTTTGAGGTCCCTTCCAACCTTACCATTCTATGATGGCCACTGAGAGGTCTGTGTGGACCTTTTGTGGTGAACAGGACAGCCAGGATCTGCCCCCAGACCCTGTTTTGGTCCTTCACCAGGTGTGGGAATGGGACTGTGGAAAATCAAGGGATTAACATGCCTGGCTTCTTGGGTCCAGCACACAGCCTTTGCACCTTCATCTTAGAGAAACTTAGAGTTTTAATTCTGTTTCAGTATTAAATACTGTATTTTCTTTTAACCAGTAGTTACCAACCAGCACCCAGAGCCTGGGGTAGTGTGTTTCAGCACTCACCTCTTCTCATCCAGTTCTTCTCCCATGCTGTTTTTGGAGGAGAATGTCTGCTCCATGCAGTGGTCCCTCCCACCATAC
>VWYK01030425.1:17982-20482 GCA_013399775.1 Semnornis frantzii | reverse complement strand
AGTTAACCGGAGAGTTATGGAATTACCTGTGGAAACATATTGCGGAGGGTCAAGGCGGTGGGGTCGATTTGTCAGGCGGCAGTGACAGGGTCCTCACATCCACAACTGTAATTTGTTTTCTTAACACTTCTTTTTTTTTTTTTTTTCTTCCTTCTTCTTCTTCTTTTTCCAGGATATGTTGCTGCAGAGGCTTAAACCTATAAATTTCCAACTTCACACATGGTCATTGTTTAGTTTCTTTTTCTTTTCTTTTTTTTTTTTTTAAGTGTTGTGTTGGATTTGGTGTTGTAGTTTGCTTTTTTTTTTTTTCTTTTTTGTCCCTAGGTTCTGGTTTTCTCTGTACAATATTTTTTGCTAATGTGAGAAAGTTTGGGAACTCAAATCAAAGGTAGTGGTGTTTGAAGTTTAGCAAAGAGCATCACTTGCAAAAATATGATTTATCTGTCCTCCTGTCCCATCCTCACCTCCTTCTCCCCCTACATCTACAGCAAACCAAAATTCAGTTGCCCAAGACAAAGGATCTATCACAGCCTTTATCAATAAAATAATAATTGAATTAAAATATTCCATATGAGATAGAAAAATTTGCTTCAACCTCATAGCCATAATTAATCCAGAATCACATATACAGCAACAAACCAGAAGAGAGACTTACAAGTAAATAAATTCTTCTGTGCGCATAGCAAGAGTCAATCCCAAATGGACCAAATCCCAGCATGAAGTTTGGGGATGCACTGGTGTTGCTGGGATGGTGTCTTCACCACATCACAGGCAGGGGGGAGAGATAGAGAAGAGAGTTGATGGAAACGATCCCTGGGTCTGAGTCATGTTAGATTTTATTTTTTTAATAGTGGACATATCGATTTCAGTTAAAAATGTGGTAATTTTAAAAATTATTAATTGATAATTTTTGTTTCAAAACATCATAATTATATTTATTATTTCTTCCAGACATCATCATTTTATTAATTTATTAATACGTATGTGAGGATTTTTATTTCAGATATATCATCATGTTACCATTTTATTACAGGTATGTCTTTTTTTTTGTTTTCAAATATCATCATTTAATTAATTGATTTTGGATATTTTGGATATGTCTTTTTTTTTTACTATTCTATTTCTATTTCTATTTCTATATTTTTCCTATTCTATTTATTCTTTTGCAAGATGTCATTTTTTTTGTTTTCAAATATCATCACTTTAATAGTTTATTAGGGATCTGTCTCTTTCTGTTTTCAGATATAATTTCATTGTTTTATTAGGGATTTGTCACTTTTCTGTTTTCAAATATCAATATTTTACTGTTTTATTAGGGGTATAATTATATTTTCCAAATATTTTATTAGTAGATATGCCAAGTTGTTGTTTTCAAATATGATAATGTTATTATTTTATTTGGGACATGTAATAATTGTGTTTATTTCTTTCAATATGATTGTTTTATTAGCACATATTTCTGGCTGTTTCCAAACATGCTCACCTGTCTATTACGCAGAAGTGTTAGGACAGCAATAACACTTATAGCTGAAAATAGGGCCTAAGTCACCAAAGAATTTTGTAGAGCATCTGATTTAATTAAAAACTTCATCCTGCCACAGAGAACTTTCATATAGAGCAAAGCCCTCTGTAGCACCTTCTCTCCCTAATGTCTGTAGACTCTCATTTTCAGCTCTCGCCTTCTCTTTCCCAGCACTAATGCCCGTTAATATCCAGAAAGTGTCACTTGTATCCAAAGTTTCAGTCTATTAAATCAATGAAAAATATATTGGATTTAATATGTTTGGTTTAGGAAATTTGTTTTGTCTGTGGCAGCTTGCTCTGAGCTTACCTCTGTTTGAATTAGAGTGGGGCTGGCTCATGTGCAGCTCAGACATTGGCCCATAAGACCGTGAAGCGTGGCTGATTTTTGGAGAAACTACTAAGTAGTTTCTATAGTGATAATGATGTACTATGTGCACCTATTGGGAATGTATAAAATTAGAGAGAATTTCTGTTTGCTTTGGTCCTCTTTCTGGAATAATTACAGGAACTGCCATTCATTCCCATTCTGTTACCCTGATTATTCTAGAATAACCTGGTTATTAAGGTTTAGTCGTGTTTAAGAACATACTGCAAAGTGACAACTTGTCATGTTGGCATTATCAATACTTCAAAATTTCCATATTAGTGACCCAATTTCCTCAAGATTCCTGAGCCTTTAATTTGGTGGGGAAAAAGAGGGAGGGACATAAATGATGCCTCTTGCTTCCCTCTATTCTAAGTAACCTTAATTTTCCCTTTTTCAATTCCTTATCAACTCAAAAAGGAGTTGAAACAATTATTCTTGTGACCCTAAACATATACTCAGGTTGGAAATCTTTCTGCCTTCATCAGAGAGTGGTGGACAACACTGTCAAGATTCCCCCTGCCATTGCTAAATTCAGGGAATTATGGAAAGTAGAAGTGCTGAGTGGTTGACTCCAAACCCATGTCCCAAAATAGCACTCTCCAGCCTTAC
>VWYK01030423.1:8089-48457 GCA_013399775.1 Semnornis frantzii | reverse complement strand
TCCAACCCTGACTGATTCTAAGTGTATCACTGTCTGAAGAAAAACTGTTCATGCTGTGGATGACTTTGGTTGCAAGGTGCAGATCCAAGAGTAACTGGAAGTGACTCTCTATGGGCTGCATTCTATTTGTTTTGTGGCTGTCTCCTTTGCTACTAATATTTTATTTTATTTTTTCCAGGTAACTGGCCCACCAGGTTGTGGCAAAACTCAGTTGTGTATTATGCTGAGTGTTCTGGCTACGCTGCCTGTAAGCATGGGAGGACTGGATGGGGCTGTGATATACATTGACACAGAGTCTGCCTTCAGTGCTGAAAGGTAGGATGCCAAATTCTGAAATACACACTTAAAACTGTTTTAGCACCTTTTATCTTGGACCCTTCAAGTATTTTCTGAGCAATAATTACACACTGATTCCATAGATGATGAAATTAATATAATGGTTTGCTCACCCTCCTAGTTCTTGTGGTGTTGCAGATTGCAGTTGTGGTATGACAAGGTGACACTCTTATTTAGAAATGGTTTAACAGTCATAGAATTGTGGGATTATAGAATGGTAAGGTTGGAAGGTACCTCAAGGATCATCCAGTTCCAACCCCCTGCCATAGGCAGGGACACCTCCCACTAGCACAGGTCACTCAAGGCCTCCTCCAACCTGGCCTTGAACACCTCCAGGGAGGGAGCAGCCACAACCTCCCTGGGCGACCTGTGCCAGTGTCTCACCAGCCTCACTGCAAACAACTTCCTCCTAACATCCACTTTCAATCTCCCCTCTGACACTTCAAACCCATTCCCCTTGTCCTGCCATTCCCAGACCTTGTCAATAGTCCCTCCCCAGCCTTCCTGTAGGCCCCCCTCAGATCCCAACTCTCAGCCTGTCCTCACAGCAGAGCTGCTGCAGCCCTCTCAGCATCTTGGTGGCCTCCTCTGGACCTGCTCCAACACTTCCATGTCTTTCCTGTGCTGGGGGCTCCAGGACTGCAGCTGGGGTCTGAGGAGAGCAGAGCCAAGGGGCAGAATCCCCTCCTTTTCCCTGCTTGCAGTGCTTTTCTTGCTGCAGCCCAGGACATGGTTGCTGTCATGGCTGTGTGCTCACACTGCAGGCTCACAATCCCATACCTGAAATCTTTCTGTGCAGTTTGATTTGTGGAGTTAGCAGGAGGGTGTTGAGGATGCAAAGACCAAGCACTACTCACTGTTCCTGTGAACAGCGGAGCTTTCATAACCAGTATCCCTTCAGATTTCTGTCCTCTTTCTGCTTAGGGGAGGCTCCTGCCTTTTCCTTTTGAACTTCTGATATCCTTCTGCAGTCACCTAACATATATCCTTAGTGGACATGCAGTACTGTATTCTCTTACCTTTCTAAATCTCTGGTTCTTCAAATATCTCCTGCTTTGTCCAAGACTACTCAGCTGTCACAGTACCTTGTGATGGGGGCAGAATAACTTCCCTTGTCCTACTGGCCACACTTTCCCTGATCCAGGCCAGGATGCAATTAGAAATGCTAAAAGAAAAGAAGTGGACATGGAGATGAAACTGCTGAACATATTCAAGTAGGATGTGGAAAGGAAGCACTGTTTAAATAAAGTTATTACTAAGGATGACAATATTTGATACTGCTCAGTTGGAAATGGCAGCTAAACATAGCTTCAGCAGCCAAGCTCTATCTCATAGTTGGTGTTTTGCAGTCTCTCAGGAGCAGCATCAGGGGAGTGGGGAAAGTGCTTGTCCCCTTCTACTTGACATACCTGTTAGACTACCTCTAGATCCTGTATCCAGTTTTAGGCTCTTGGTGTAAGAAAGACATGAGAAACTGCAGGGAATTCAGGAGGGGCCTACTAAGAGGGTTAGGGGCCAGAGCACTTTGTGCTTTGTGGAGAGACTGAAGCCTTGCTCAGTCTAGAAAAAAGAAGGCTTTGGGGAGATCTAACATCAGCATTCTTACCAGTGAGAAAGCCATCAAGATGATTGCACAGTGATGCATGGCAGAGAGACAGCAGACATGTATTGAAATCCCCTCCTGTGCTGATTATATGCCAGAAGGCTTTTCACTGTTAAGGACAGTCAGGAATTGAGAAAGGTTGCCCAGGGAGGTTGTACTGCCTTAAACATTGAAGGATTCCAAAATACTACTAGCCAAAACCTCAAGCAGTCAATTCTGACTTGGTAACTGACACTAATTTGAACAGGACCTTGGCCTGGAGATTTCCTGAGTCCTCTTTCTAACTTGAATTATCTTTTGATTCTATAATGCTGTATTAACAAAGTCTCTTCTACTGCCATTTATTAGTCTTTGTTTTAGTTCTTCTAAACACAGATGAAAGGGCAAAAACCCATTTAATAGCAGCTTGCTTTAAAGATGTTAATGGAGACACTTAGCTGGCACTGTCTTTATTTAAAACTCCAAAGTTTCTACAGGTAGCTGGAGAAGAGTGTTTGTACCCCTGCTGCTTTCTAGGGCTGAGATTTGCTGAGTGGCAGCTGTCATACTGGCTGCAATACTGTGCTAGAAGGATACTACATCAAGCTGACTGATTTTCTTTCTTTTCCTGAAAGGCATTTCTCTTTTCTTGTCCTGCCTGGCAGATCTTACTTCAGGGCAGGCAGCATTTTGCTTCCATGAACTGTGCTAGACTTATTGTTTATGCTCTGACATGACAGTTTAGTTCAACCTAATAGTAGTGCTGACGAGAGTGACTTGAGACTGATCTTTTGAGATATGCCACTGGTTTCTGTACGTATTGTTTTATCATGTAAGAGGAAGCTGTGACAGTGTAGATGGTGTCCATTCTTTGTCTCTGTCAGAACATGAACATCAGGATAAGTAGATGGAATGGTGTAGCAGTCAAAATGGTTAGCAGATTGGGAGCAGGGAGGTTCAGCTGAGTTACTGAAGACGTAGCAGACTTACTTAGAAAGTCTAAAAAGAATTTGTTTGGTTTGCTTTTCTCTCTAGCCATATTTATTGCTTGTGCAAAACTCTAGAAATGAATTTTGTGAACCAAAGCTGAGAAGAAATGGATTTTTCACCCTATGGATCTCTGCCCTGACTGTAGGGAACATGTTCTGTGCAGATTTTGATCTCATCATGACAAAAAAGATTTAAGTTTTAAACTACTTTGAACCTGCATGGAGCTCTGTGAATGGCATTGTGATCTCAGAAGCATTGTTGCATGTCATTTGAAGTCAGTCTGCGCAATGGTGTTCTCTGTGATCTGCATGTCCCCTGGAGAGCATACTGAGATCTCATCACATCCAGACCAGTGAATGACTCTTTACTGTGGCCCAAGAGGTCTGCATGAGTAATTGTGCCAATGGAAAGACAGGATTCTCAAGGGCCAAACATTATCCTGTTTCAATTGGTACATCTAAACATTATTTTCTGCAAGTTCTGCTGGACAAGATGGTATGTTGTGACAGGACTGGAGGGAATGGAGCAAAGCTGAAGGTGGGGAGAGTCAGCCTGGATGTGAGGAGGAAATTCTTCAGCATGAGAGTGGTGAGAGCCTGGCAGGGGTTGCCCAGCGAGGTGGTTGAGGCCCCATCTCTGGAGGTGTTTAAGGCCAGGCTGGATGAGGCTGTGGCCAGCCTGGTGTAGTGTGAGGTGCCCCTGGGCATGGCAGGGAGGTTGGAACTGGCTGATCCTTGGGGTCCCTTCCCACCCTGACTGATTCTATGATTCTGTGATGTGTCTAACAAATGAGGTTCAGGCTGTTGCAATGAAATTGCTTGCTCAGGACAAGTGTGTTAATGGTCAAGCTTAGTGTTTCCATGCTTAAAGCAAATTAAAAAAATTGAAAAAAAAATCTAAAATAACTTCAACATTTTGGGTTTTAGGCTTAAGTAAAAAGCATCAAAATTGCTACTAAGTTGTGTTCACAGGTATCATCCACTAGATGCCACTATTCTCAAGCTATAGGGGCTGGGATTTGTCTGCTTAAAATACAAAATTAAGTTTATTTTCTATGATTAAAATCCCCTCATTTTGGAAAAACAATTACAGTGCTCAGATTGTAGCTGTGAGTTTCTAAGATCATTTAAGGACCTGCATAGGATTGCCTTGTGTTCAGAGAGGTGGAACTGCTTTCCACTGACTTCCATCACAGGATGTCAGGGGTTGGAAGGGACCCAAAGAGCTCATCCAGTCCAAGCTCCCTGCCACAGCAGGACCAGACAATCCAGCTCAGGGCACACAGAACACATCCAGACAGGCCTGCAAAGGCTCCACACAAGGAGACTCCACAACCTCTCTGGGCAGCCTGTACCAGGGCTCTGGGACCCTTCCAGTCAAGAAGTTTCCCCTTGTGTTGAGCTGGAACCTACTGTGCTGCAGCTTCCATCCATTGCTCCTTGTCCTATCCCAGGCAGCAGTGAGCAGAGCCTGTCCCCCCCTCCTGACCCCCAGCCCTCAGATAGTTATAAACATTGATTAAATCCCCTCTCAGTCTTCTCTTCTCCAGACTAAGTATCCCCAGGTCCCTCAGCCTCTCCTCACCAGGCAGTGCTCAGTCCCCTCAACATCCTTGTAGCCCTCCACTGGACCTTCTCCAGCAGATCCCTGTCCCTCTGAAACTGGGGAGCCCAGAACCGAAGGCAGTTTGTAGTCAGTCAACATCTCTAAAATGTATACACAGAATCTCTGAGGACACTCCATGGTATGAAACTTTATTTAACTGAAAATGTTGGCCTCTCATCAGTAGATTTGTTTAGTTTTCCATCTGTATGAGAGGTTTCTTCAAAGCAGCTTCTGCCTGTAAAAGTATTTTGACAACAGATAACAAATATCCAATTTCCTCTGACTTCTTTTGGTGTTATCAGCAGCTATCTGATACTCCTCCTTAATCTACTCTAATAAACAGTGGTATGCTTAACAATTGTAATTTAATGTTTTGGAAGGCCATGAATTTGCTAATAAGGTAATGGAGAACATTTGATCATGGAATTCCATGTTCAGGTTTATCAGTGAAGCAGCCACTTTAACTGTGGAGTCATTTCATTATGTCAGGTCATGCCAGTTGTGCCTCTGCTCTCTGAATGGATGGATGGCAGCTGGAGCCACAGTCACTTCATGACACAATGCTAATTTAGTAATCTCTTTTTAAAATGCTGGGTTTTAAAAGTGTTTTTAAAAAAAGATTTTTTTTTTTAAAAGGCCTTTTTGCAGAGTGGTAACTGGCACAATGGAAATGGTTTCAGTGAAAAAGTCTCCCACCCAAATGCTCTTGTTCTTGATTTTCAGGAGAGATTATCAGGGAAGAGGTGTGTGTACTTTTGGTTTGGTGTTTTGTTTTGGCAGGCAGACTGTATTGGTTTGAGTTCAGCTTCTCAGGGGAAACCAATACAATAATAGTAGGATGCCCTCCCCTCTCCCCCCTCTTTTTGGAAAGGAGGAAAGAAAGGAGACAGAACCACCCAAAGAACAGTCTGGCTGTGATTTGGAAGGTAAAAGAAAACTTTAACAACAAATAAAAGGTATTTAAGGTAGGGGAGTTACAAATAGGTATAGGGAAGGGAAAACAAGATAAAAAATATGTATCCAACCAGATGGATGGTAGTGGATTGAAGAGATGTCCACCATAGAGACTGGCCACGTGGCAGGAGAGCAGGAACGAGGATGGTGACAGGCACACAGGCCACGGAGAGAGAGCAACAGGACATCCCTCTGTTAATATAGAAGGTCTACACAGGAAGTGGGAGTGGGCTAAACACTACACCTAGGGTCAAGCAGACCTGGAGTCAAGTTCTGGCCACTCCCCCCACCCAGGAGGGTTAACCCTTTACACAGACTTTCTGTACAGGAATCTTTTCTGTGCATAAGTACTTGCAATTGAAGTGGGCTCTGCCCTTTGCAGTCCTGCTGCTTCCTCATTGACTGTATCTTGGGTCTACAGTTTATCAGCTTCTTAAATTTCTGTGCTCGTTTCACTACATGATAAAGGTGGAAGGGGAAGATGGTTTGAGTTGGAGACTACATTTGTTTAAATGAAAAAAAAATGTTTAGATGTAATAATTGAAATAGGCTAAAGCTCTGCTGTTGAGTAGAACCTCTTGTAGAATACACAACCAACTTTGCATTCAGTAACTATCATCTGTTCCATTTCCTTCTACAGGAGATCATAGAATGGTAAGGTTGGAAGGGACCTCAAGGATCATCCAGTTCCAACCCCCTGCCATAGGCAGGGACACCTCCCACTAGCACAGGTCACTCAAGGCCTCCTCCAACCTGGCCTTGAACACCTCCAGGGAGGGAGCAGCCACAACCTCCCTGGGCAACCTGTGCCAGTGTCTCACCACCCTCACTCCAAACAACTTCCTCCTAACATCCACTTTCAATCTCCCCTCTGCCACTTCAAACCCATTGCCCCTTGCCCTGGCATTGCAAGACCTTGTCAATAGTCCTTCCCCAGTCTTCCTGTAGACCCCCTTCAGATCCTGGAAGGCTAAGCTGTCCTGTTTCTCACTCTACAGACACATTGTGCCTTTCCCTAGTGCACTGCCACCACTGGGAAGGAACCTTAACTGTTCTGACTTCCACTATTTCAGTCTGACTGCGAAAGGATGCTTCTCCCTTGGGCAAGATTTGCAGTATAACTTGGTATCTACTTATCATGTAGAGGTTTGCTTTGTAAATACTTCATATTATCTCATCCCACATTCCTTCTGCAGTGTTTTGTCCTTTGTTTTTTTTTTTTTTTTTCTAATAGGTTGATTGAGATAGCAAGCAACAGATTCCCTACTTACTTCGACTCTGATGAGAAGCTCTTCTGCATGACCAGTAGCATTCACCTGTACCAAGAGCTGACCTGTAGCAGTGTCCTAAAGAGGTACTCATTTCCAGTTTAACAAACCAAAACCAAACCCCCTCTGACTGGACTTTTCTATAGCAATCACAGGTTGTCATGATGGAAGGGATCTCAAAAACTCATCTGGTCCAGCCCCCCTGCCAGAGCAGATCACACAGGAACACATCCAGACAGTTGCTGAATATCTCCAGAGGGAGACTCCACAATCCCCCTGGGCAGCCTCTTCCAGTGCTCTGTCACCCTCACAGTGAAAAAATTCTTCCTCAGCTTCACATGGAACCTCCTGTGCCTCAACTTCCACCCAGTGTCCCTTGTGCTGTCCCTGGGCATCACCCAGCAGAGCCTGGCTCCAGCCTCCTGGCACTCACCCCTTACATCTTTAGAACCATTGCTGAGGTCACCTCTCAGTCTCCTCCTCTGCCAGCAGCACAACTCCAGCTCCCTCAGGCCCTCCTTGTAAGGGAGATGTTCAACTTCCTTTATAATTTCTGTGGCTCTTTGCTGGAATCCGTCAAGCAACTCCTGTCCTTCTTGAACTGGAGGGCCCAGGACTGGGCACAGTACTCCAGATGAGGCCTCACCAGCACAGAGTAGAGGGGCAGGAGAACCTCACTTGACCTACTTAGCACAACCCTTCTAATCCACCCCAGAATGGCATTGGCCTTCTTGGCCACAGGAGCACACTGCTGGCTCATGCCAATCCTTCCATCCGCCAGGATACCCAAGTCCTTCTCCCCTTTACTGCTCTCCAGCAGGTCAGTCCCCAATACTTGTTTTATATCAAAGTCTTTATGAAGAGTAATTACAATTTTAAGGCCTTCTCATGTTGATAGCAGCATGATTCCCCACAAAGTAGAATTGCTACAGAAAGCTGACATTGCTCTTCTCATTTCATAGTACATGACTAGTTCAGAGGAGGTTTTCTGACTTCTCCTAGGCAGAGTTCTATATGATGTGGTCCCTGTAAACCTTTAAGGGGGAGTGTTCCTGTGACAAGTCTTGTCTTGGGTTGTGGAGAGATTGCAGTAAGAGTTGTGTTTTCTGTGAAATGGGGATTTGCTCCTCCAAAGCAGAGTTTACTTCTAGGATGACTGGAAGCCCTCCAGCATTGGGAGAGAGTCATCCTGTAAGAGTCATCAGCTTGAATGCTGTTGGCAGTGTTGTGTTGTCATGTTGTTTGTTACCTTATGTTAATTTGTGGAGATGTTTTGTAATAAAAATGGATGAAGTTATATTTTTAGCATCACCTTGTGTGTATGTTTTTTATCTTAGTGGAGAATTATTCAGAGAGTAGTTTCTTTGTCTAGTGCAGCTTTGTTATGGAACATTTAGTAGCTTATCAATGGCTTAGGTTTGGCATAGTCTTTGGAGGAAATGGGTTTGACCTTCTGCATATAAAGACACCAAAGATGCTGGTGTTGGAAATGGGACACTGCTACTGTGAGCAAAAAGGCACAGTTTCAGTGTCCACTTAACTTGCTGTCTGCCATTCAGAGGTAATACAGCATAATGTTACTGACTATGAGTTCTTCCAAGCCTTCTTTGGAGAGCTCCTGGTTTGGGTTATGTGGCCCACTGGAGCCTCAGATTCCTTTCCAAATCTCTTCAGTACATGCAGGTGTTAGTGGAGGTGATCTGGGGAGGGGAGGGAAAGAAAGCTGCCTTTCAGCTTATTGAAGCAAACCTTTTGTTTGAACAATTTCAGGGTTATAAAGTGGCTCTGTTGTGTAAATACTGTTATTGACAATTGGATGTTTTTTGTTTTCACTTTTCTAGGATTATGTCTTTGGAAGAAGAAATTATTTCCAAGAAAGTGAAACTCATAATTATTGACTCTGTTGCTTCAGTTGTCAGAAAGGAGTTTGACACAAAGCTCCAGGGCAACCTGGCAGAGAGAAGTAACTTTTTGGCTCGAGGAGCATCAGTACTGAAGTATTTGGCTGAGGAGTTCTCAATACCAGTAAGTTCTTTCTCCTTTCTTATTTTTTTTTGCCTTAAAGTATCAAGTAATACAATCTGAAAATAGTGAAAATGACAGGAAGATGAGAATCAGAAAAAGCTTCTAGCAGGAATCTTCAGGTGGTTGGAATGGGGAAGCAGTGACTGACTCTTGGAAGGCTTTATGCTGTAATGCAGCATAATACCATTTGTGACTGATCATGTATGCTAATTAATGCAGAAGGAAAGTTACCAACTCAGCAAATCCTTGTCTGTGGACTTGCCCATTCAATACAAAGGAAGACATGGACACTCAGTGCAGGGAGTGATAAATGCTTTAGAAGATTGCATAAATGACTCTGTGTGTTCCTTCATTGTATGATTCACCCAGGGGTAATACACCAGAATATTACTAACTACAAGTTCTTCCAAACCTCATTTGGAGAGGTCCTGCTTTGGGTTATGTGGCCCATTGGAGTCTTGGATTCTTTGCCAAAAATCTCTTCAGTCAGAAAATAGTTTGGGTTGGAAGGGACCTTAAAGATCAGCTAGTTCCAGCCCCCCTGCAGTGCAAGATGCATTCAGAGCCATCACCTTCCCTCATCTACAGCCTTAATAAGCACTGAAGGAATTTACAAAATGCATTTCCAGCTTTTGCAACCAGACAGGGGCTGTGGTGGCCCAAAGAAGGGTCTGAGCAGCAGGAGGAATGACTGCTGGTTGCTCCCTTCCCCAGCAGGAAACCAGCCAGCTCTTACAGAGCTTCAGCTGGAAACACATCTGTGAGCTCAGTTGTGTATCTACTGGAGCCACATCTCCCTGAAGCCTGGCAGAACACTCTGCCCACTCACCTACCACCCCAAGCCCATCCTTACTTCTGTGGTAGCTGTGGGTTGCCATGAGTGAGCTGCTTCATGGGATGGATGCTGTGGTTCTTGATCTTGGTTCTTGTGCAGATCTAAACCCTGTGCTGGGCAGCTGTATTTCCTAGAGCAGTAACCCATTCAGCATTCCAGCACAAGAGAGAAACTGTGGCAGTAAGCTGAGCAAGAATGGAAAGGCCTTTTCCCTCCGATTTTTCTGGAATCACAGCAACTATTACACCAGAAGTATGCATTTCAGAGGTGTGGAACTTCTGAAAAGAAATGGATTTCCTCTTGCTGCTTACTTTTTAGAGACTTTTGAGAAGGTTAAACTCCTTTAAAGTGCTTTTAAAATTCAGATCCAAACTCCAACGTTCAAGTTGGTACACCCAGTAGTGTTTATAGTGCTTTAACAAGCTGGGAGCAAAATGTGCAACTATGTACACTCTATTTTTGGAAAATACTATGTAACCCTTTGTGAAAGGGAAAATGATGGGAAGGTACCACTTTTATCTCTGTTTTCTTCTCCTTGTGACACCTGCATTCACCTTCTCTAAAATGTTGAAGCCTCTGATAGTTCAGGCTGCTCTCCCGCTTACTGTCAGAGGGACAGTGTAGAAGTCTAGGGGTTGTAATCCTTGACTCATCCTACATAAGAAGACTGTAAAACTTAAGGGAGTTGAACATTTTCCTTAGAAGGAGAGCTTGAGGGAGCTGGGGCTTGTTAGCTTGCAGAGGAGACTAAGGGGTGACCTCATTCATGTTTGTAAATATGTAAGGACATGGAACTGCTGGGGCGGGTCCAGAGGAGGCCACCAAGATGCTGAGGGCTGCAGCAGCTCTGCTGTGAGGACAGGCTGAGAGAGTTGGGGCTCTGCAGCCTGCAGAAGAGAAGGCTTCCAGGAGAGCTTGGAGTGGCCTTCCAGTATCTGAAGGGGGCTCCAGGAAGGCTGGAGAGGAACTATTGACAATGCCAGGACATTGACATTGACAATGACAGGAACTATTGTAGTGCCAGGACAAGGGGAATGGGTTTGAAGGTGTCAGAGGGGAGATTTGAAAGTGGATGTTAGGAGGAAGTTGTTTGCAGTGAGGGTGGTGAGACACTGGCACAGGTTGCCCAGGGAGGTTGTGGCTGCTCCCTCCCTGGAGGTGTTCAAGGCCAGGTTGGGTGAGGCCTTGAGTGACCTGTGCTAGTGGGAGGTGTCCCTGCCTATGGCAGGGGGTTGGAACTGGATGATCCTTGAGGTCCCTTCCAACCTTACNGTGTGATCTGCTCTGGGTGATTGCTGCTTTGGCAGGGGGGCTGGACCAGATGAGCTTTGGAGGTCCCTTCCAGCCCCTGACATTTGATGATTTTATGAAAAGTGGAATGTTTAAAAGTTTCTGCTATGTTAAAGCTAAAGTGTTTGCTGTGAGGCATTTGCAATAGGTACCTTGGGTGCTGGTCTGTCCTTGTTTTGCACTGTGAACACTTTGGTAAGGAGTTTGCGAATTTGGGGCAGAAGCTTGTGTGCTGCTCACACCTCTCTTTTCAGTTGATCCATTGAAGTCTTACCATTTAAGTAAATCTTTAAAGATCCAAATAATTACAAGTAAATGTACAGACTGAAACCTTACATAGAATCACAGAATCAGTCAGGATTGGAAGGGACCACAAGGATCATCCAGTTCCAACCTCCCTGCCATGGGCAGGGACACCTCACACCAGCTCAGGCTGGCCACAGCCTCAGCCAGCCTGACCTTAAAACACCTCTAGGGATGAGGCTTCCACCAGCTCCCTGGGCAACCCCTTCCAGACTCTCACCACTCTCATCCTGAACAACTTCTCCTAACATCCAGGCTGACTCTGCCCATTTCTAGCTTGGTTCCATTCCCCCCATTCCTATCACTCCCTGACAACCTAAAAAGTCCCTCCCCAGCTTTCTTGTAGCCTCCTTCAGATACTGAAAGGCCACAAGAAGGTCGCCTAGGAGCCTTCACCTCTGCAAACTGCACAGCCCCAACTTCCTCAGTCTCTCCTCATAGCAGAGCAGCTCCAACCCTCTGCTCATATTTTTAAAGAACTAATTGATGAGGCTTATCAATTTATACAGTGGAACCCCACTGTATTTTCATTTATTGGCACCTTTAAACACATTGCTTGTTGGTTTGTCTTAGAGTACTTTAAAGATTTGTTAAATTTTATGTTACAAAATATACTGTAGCAACTCCTGTTAGCTAAGAATTCTGGGAGGGCCTCAGCTAGACATTTGGATTCTTGCAAAGAGCTCTCTAGGTCAGGCTGTGTATGAGTAACATGCAAAATCCAACATCAGGGTATGTTACATGTCTGCAAGTGCGGGTGCTCACTAGAGGTTTGTTTGTCATTGCATTAACCTCTGCCACTTGAGTTTAGAGGGTGTCGAGGGTTCTCATTGTGAAGGACTGTGTTGGAATTGCTCCAGATGTTTTTGTTTAGCTGGAAAATCATATATGTAAATCTGGGGCTAAACCGACATTAGTAAGGTTGCAGAGTGACTTAGATCACTAATAATAAATTGGACACATGAAACAAGAAGTAACACTGATTTTATGATAGTGCAACTACATACTGAGTTGAGGAACAAGTAGAGAAACTCAGAGACTGAAAAATATTTGAAGATGATGGCTGATAGGAGCTGAACTTGAAGTCAGTGCTTTTGGCTGTAAGAGGTCTGGTGGAGAAACTTTGAGTAGTTGGGCAAGAGAATTGGAAATAAGGAGGTTGTGTATTACCTGATTAGCTGTAACTGTTACTGAAGCACTCCATCTGGTGGTAACAGGCTAGGGAGTGTGAAAAAAATCAGCTTTCAGAAAATAACCTTGATAATGGGAGACCAGTCTTAGTAATTAAGACATAAAGAGATGACTTTTGTTTAGCCTAACTCCTTTATTAGTTAATGTGTAGCCACTCGAGGAAGAGTATTTGATAAAAGCAACCTTCTCTTCAGCTGGCAATGGTTCTGTGGCTGGAAACTGAATTAAGCAAGCTCAGTACTGGACTAATTAATCATGCATTACTAAACATAAATGGCTTCTTGTTACTGAGTATTTGTAAATGGCCTTTTCCCCCCCCATTTTCTGAAGAAGAAATGAGTTCACAGAGGAATAAATTTGGAGCAGCCCTGTCCTACCATGTTAGGCCAGATTTCAAATGAGTTTAACCCAGTTCTTCAATTCTCTGTTGACATTATAAACTCTCTTGGCTGTTCATGATAGTGTGTTCATGGTGTTGTTTGATGTTCAAAAGGGACTACCATGAATTAGCAAAGTAAACTTTAATCCCTCTTTTGAGATGAGAAATAAACTCCAAGTTATTGATGGAATGGCCACTGTCTTACCTACTGAAGGAAGCAAGTGAAGCTGTTGCACGATTGTAAAATTTTGCCTCAGTTAATGGGTTTTTTGGGGTGAAGTACAAGGAAACACAAAGCTTTGTTATCATACAGATGTTGGACCTGTTGGAAGGCAGCGAAGGGGAAAAGGATCTGGGGGTTGTAGTTGATGGGAGGGTGACCATGAGCCAGCAATGTGCGCTGGTGGCCTAGAGGGGCAATGACATTCTGGGGTGGATTAGAAGGGCTGTGGTTAGTAGATTGAGGGAGGTTATCCTGCCCCTCTACTCTGCCCTGGTGAGTACTTTCACCCACATCTGGAGTACTGTGTCCAGTTCTGGGCCCTCCAGTTCAAGAGGGACATAGAAGTGCTGGAGAGAGTCCAGCACAGAGCCACAAAGATGCTGAAGGGAATGGAAGAGCTCTGTTAGGAGGAGAGCCTGAGGGAGCTGGAGCTGTGCTGCTGGCAGAGGAGGAGACTGAGAGGTGACCTCAGCAATGGTTCTAAAGATGGAAAGGTGAGTGGCAGGAGGCTGGAGCCAGGCTCTGCTGGTTGATGCCCAGGGACAGCACAAGGGGCACTGGGTGGAAGCTGAGGCAGAGGAAGTTTCATTTAAACATGAGGAGGAATTTTTTCACTGTGAGGGTGCCAGAAGCCTGGCTGGATGTGTTCCTGTGTGATCCGGTCTAGGAGATGCTGCTCTGGCAGGGGCCTTGGACTGGCTGAGCTTTGGAGGTCCCTTCCAGCCCCTGCCATTCTGTGATGTTGTTTCTCAAAAGGTAAAATATGATAGTTAATGTTTTTTTGATCCCTTCTTTCACTTAACTTAGCAGTAAACCCAGTTCCATCCTAGGCTCTTTAAATGATGCAAGAGAAGAGGCAACACACAGTTTGGATCAGTTTTGGTCTATGATCAAGCTACCTGGCAGTCACAGTGATGACTGAACAGTCCCTGAAGCTTTTTCCTCCATAAAGCACTATGTAGCAGTGTCCCATTTTTTTCCCTCTCTGCACACAGCCATGAGCAAAACCTGTTTTTCTCTGCCAAGTTTGGTTGTAATGAGGCAGTCAGATCAATAGCAATTACCAGCAACTGAGCAGGACAGTTTGACTATAAATCCAACAGCCCTTTGGTTTTGGAATCCATCGACTATGTAAAGCTACATGCACAGTTTACACTACATTTATCTCTTTTAAACTATGTTGCACTTGAAAAAATTTGGGTCTGAGTGTTTTCTGGTACAATGTGTGTTGATGCTGTCTACAAGATTACACATTAAAGCGGCAGTTATCAGTCCTGTATGTTTCCTGATTTCCTTAGCCTTCTTGAAGATAACAGAGAACAAAATACCCTTTGCATTGTCTTTCTTTCCCCCCCCCCATATTCTTAGGAACCTACTAATAGGAAACTATATTGTTAGCAAGTGATAGTAAACATAGTTTAGTGTTGATGCTGGTTGAGAGAGAAATGATGTCTCCCATTTAAGTGAAAAGCTAAAACTAAACCCCACTATGACTAGAATCATTCTTGAGATTAGCTGATAAAAACGGTTATTTATAGAACCTGTTCTTCAGGTTGTCAGTGCCTGAGAAAACATGTGAAGCTGGCTAGACATCTCTATGGAAAACTACTCTAAAAGTGGCAGTTGTAAAACCAAACTGCTTTAAGCATTCTTTTAAATATCAAACTGACACTGAAGATGAAACTTACTTTGTAGATCACTCAATTACAGCACGGGCTGTCCCCTTTACTTTTGTCTACGTTGTCTTCTGAGGTCTGTGACGTGACCTTTGTTGTTTATCATAAGCATGTTGGTTATCATTATTACCAGCGGATGTATAATAGTATCTTTGTTCTTTTTTTTCCCCTGAGAGCATGAAATAGGTGAGGAGGAGAGACTTCTGTCTCTCACTTGTGATTTATAGCGTAAATGAAAGACGAACCATATGTAGTTATTCGCTAATGCTTCTACTTGCTGTGCTAAATAACTTAACAGTAGTTTAGAAACTCATCATTTCCAGAGGCAGGATTTTTCCCCTCTCTAGATGAAACATGTTCCATTTTTAAAACTAAAACCTATGTTTATCAGTATTGATAGTATGGCAGCAATAAAACTGTCATAGTCAATTTTCTTCTCACGCTCAGTTCTCACAGTTTCTGTTTCAGTGTTTTGTGCTATCTTATGCTTTTTGCTCTGTAAACTTCATACCCGAGATTTTAATTTGCTTTGGAAAGCCAAGTGTTCAGTTAAATATGTGTTTGGGCTTGGATTGTGTAAGGTCATTTGGGATTGTTTTGTGTTTGTGTTGTTTTTAAACCTATTTCTATGTGGCAATTACTTGATATCTGCAGTGCCTTTTCTACTGTCTTCAGTTAAGTGTTTAATTGCATCATCTTCCTACAGTAAGGTGTCTCAAGACTGAAGTGCTTCTATTGCAGAGAGAGAATATTCAAGCTATTTAATTTTCCTTATAATCAGAAATTTCAGTTTGACCTCTTTCTCACTCCTGTCTTAGTCTCCTTCCACACAGATGGTTGCCTCTTGCACTTTCATGGTAGCTCTTCTGATGTCTGAGAATACTGGTTCATGGAAAGCTAAACAGATTCCTAAATGGAAGATTTAAGAAAAAAAAAAAATTCTTGGAATTGGCACCAAATATTTAGGAAGTTTTGAAAAAATGGGTAGTTGATTTTGTTATTACAGCAGCAACCTCCTTTATGCTGACTTTTCCAAAACTACAGAGAGAGATTTCCAGGTGAATTTGTATCTGGACTGCAAAGTGCTGAAATGCAAACTTTATATTTTGGTTTTAAAAATGTATTTTTGGATTTAAAAATATATTGAATACCAGTGTTACAGAAACAATAATTGAATTACTTTGCAAGTTATTTAAGAACTGGCTGGATGACCAGGCACAGAGAGTGGTTGTGAATAGTGTGGCACCCGGTGGGTGTCCAGTGACCACTGGTGCCCCCCAGGGATCTGTACTGGGCCCAGTTCTGTTCAACATCTTTATTGCTTGGGGTAGTGTGGCTGGAGAGCTGCCTGGCAGAAAGGGATCTGGGGCTTGTAATAGACAGGAACTGAGTGGGAGTGGCAGTGTGCCCAGGCAGCCAAGAAGGCCAATGGCATCCTGGCTGGGATTAAAGATGCTGTGCCCAGCAGGAGCAGGGAGGTAGTTGTGCCCTTGGACTCGGCTTTGGTGAGGCCACACCTTGAGTGTTGTGTTCAGTTTGGGGCACCACAATACAAGAAGATGTGGAGGTGCTGGAGCAGGTCCAGAGAAGGGCAACAAAGCTGGGGAAGGGCCTGGAGAGTAAATCTGATGAGGAGAGACTGAGGGAGCTGGGGATGGTTAGTGTGAGGAAGAGAAGGCTGAGGGCAGAGCTCATTGCTGTCTGCAGCTACCTGAAGGGATCTTGTGGAGAGGCTGCTGCTGGGCTCTGCTCACAGGGAATTGGAGCCAGAAGAAGGGGGAATGGCCTCAAGCTGAGGCTGGGGAGGTTTAGATTGGACATTGGGAAAAAAGTTTTTGGTGGAGAGAGTGTTGAGGGAGTGGAATGAGCTGCCCAGGGAGGTGGTGGAGTCCCCCAGCCTGGCTGTGTTTCAGGGTGGTTTGGATGTGGTGCTTAGGGCTGTGGTTTAAAGTGAGTCTTGTAGAGTAAGGTTCTAGGTTGGATTTGGTGCTCCTGAGGGGCTTTGCCAGCCTGCATAGTGCTGTGGTTCTCTGATGACTTGGGTGGGGGGATAGAGTCTACCATTAGTAAATTTGCAGATGACAGCAAGTTGGGGTGGGAGAGAGTGGGTGGGTTGGTGGAAGGTAGGAAGACACTCGAGAGAGGCCTGGACAGGCTGGGCTGGTGGGCTGAGGCCAACAGGATGAGGTTTAACAAAGTGCAGGGTCCTAATCTTTGGCCACAGATGAGTGGCTGGAGAGAGAACTGGGTTGCAGATGACAGCAAGTTGGGGTGGGAGAGAGTGGGTGGGTTGCTGGAAGGTAGGAAGACACTCGAGAGAGGCCTGGACAGGCTGGGCTGGTGGGCTGAGGCCAACAGGATGAGGTTTAACAAAGTGCAGGGTCCTAATCTTTGGCCACAGATGAGTGGCTGGAGAGAGAACTGGGAGTGCTGTTTGACAGCTGGCTGAAAAGCAGCCAGCAGTGTGCCCAAGTGGCACAGAAGCCCAATGGCATCTTGGCTTGTATCAGGAATAGTGTGGCCAGCAGGGCTGGGGCTGTAGTTCTTCCCCTGTACTCAGCCCTGGGGAGGCCTCACCTCGAGCACTGTGTGCAGCTCTGGGCCCCTCACTTCAAGAGATATGTGGAGGTGCTGGAGTGGGTTCAGAGGAGAGTGACAAGGGCGGTGAGGGGCTGGAGGGAAAGTCCTCTGAGGAAAGGCCAAAGGAACTGGCATGGTTTAGCCTGGAGAAGAGACTCAGGGGCAACGTTATCACACTCTACAATTACCTGAAGGGAAGCTGTAGTAAGGTGGGGTTAGGCTCTGCTCCCAGGCAACTTGTGACAAGATGAGAGGGTATGGCCTGAAGCTGCATCAAGGGAGCTTTGTTTGGAAGCAATTCCTCACAGAAAGGGTAATTAGACACTGGAATGGGCTGCCTGAGGAGGTGGTGGAGTCCCTGTCCCTGGAGGTGTTTAAGGAAAATTGGATGTGGCATTTAGTCAGTGTGGTAATGTTAGGTCATAGGCTGGACTGGATGATCTCAGAGGTCTGCTCCAGCCTCAGCAATTCTGTGAAACCTAAAATAAGAAAAACTTTCCTCTGCTTCCAAAAATTAGAAAACTGCTCCAATTTCTGATTTTTTTTAAGAAGACAAATATATGTTATACTGCATCAAAGGGCTGCTCTGTTAATGAGCTAATGTTATCAGAACATGACATTTTGGGACTGAGTTACCAGAAATTTACTAGCCATATTTAGACCAGATGTGGCTCAAAATAGCTTCCAGGGGTGGAAAGTACAGATCCTTTTCTCTTGAGCTGCTGATATTTGTGAAGTGGCTTGTTGCTCAAGTGTCAAGCATATTTTGTGTGTCTGTGTGAATTTAAATACCCTTCCCAACTGCTACTGGAAGGTTCTTTGTGTTTCTGCGTAATCTCAATGAACTCCAGACCATCTGCTTGCTGTGAAAGGTTGAGGTTGACCTAATAATGTAAATGTCATCTACCCACCCTCAACTTCCCTTTGGTGCTTTTTTCACGAAGTCTGTAAGTTTCTCTAGGAAGCAGCATTTAAAAGAATTTGCAACTGATGCTTAGAAAAAGACAGCATAGTGCTGCTGAACCTGCAGGGCTTCATTAAGGTAATTCATCAACTTCTGGAAGAAATTGAGTTGTCCTATGAGCTCAATAACAGGAAAAGATACTAGTGTCTTATGCTAATCACATTGTGAATGTTATCCACAGAAGCACAAGTGTTTGGAATAATTTAGATAATGTAGAATTTGCTGACTGTGTGCAGTTCTGGAGCCCCCAGCACAGGAAGGACATGGAAGTGTTTGAGCCAGTCCAGCGGAGGCCATGAAGATGCTGAGAGGGCTGCAGCAGCTCTGCTGTGAGGACAGGCTGAGAGAGTTGTGGCTTTGCAGCCTGGAGAAGAGAAGGCTTCCAGGAGAACTTGGAGTGGCCTTGCAGGATCTGAAGGGGGCCTACAGGAAGGCTGGGGAGGGACTATTGAAGGGCTTGTAGTGACAGGACAAGGGGAATGGGTTTAAAGTGGCAGAGGGGAGATTGAAAGTGGATGTTAGGAGGAAGTTGTTTGGAGTGAGGGTGGTGAGACACTGGCACAGGTTGCCCAGGGAGGTTGTGGCTGCTCCCTCCTTGGAGGTGTTCAAGGCCAGGTTGGAGTAGGCCTTGAGTGACCTGTGCTAGTGGGAGGTGTCCCTGCCTATGGCGGGGGTTTGGAACTGGCTGATCCTTGAGGTCCCTTCCAACCTTACCATTCTGTGACTTTTAGTAGTCTGCATGAATTAAAGAAACATTGACTATCCCTAACTTTAACAATAGTAATTTATTTTTTTTTCTGAATCAGGCAAATGACCTCCAAAACTAGCTGTCTTCTAATAAAGAGTGCTTATTCTCTTCACAGTGTTTCACTCCCCTGCACCAAAAATGCAAGTCGGTGTTCATGTCTACAGTAAATGGTGACTGGAACAGTGTTAGAAAAATTTTCTCATACAAGCTATGTCAGAACTGTTGACTTCAAGCACATCATCATTTGGTGCAGAGAGGATTGCCCAAACCTGTAACAGTTTGTGAAACAAAACTAATTATATTAAGAACTCCTCCCTTCTTATACCTAGCATTATTTTTGTGCTCAGTGCTGAGTCTATAGCTTTGTTTTTTTAACAGTGACACATTGTAGTGTTACCCTATGTCTTCTTACAAAATCTGCTTAAAGAGGTCAGAATTTCAAATGTGTGTTTGCACTTCGGTTTGAAGTAAATTTTGAGTTCTCTTTATTGTTTAATTGGGAGAACAAAATGGTTAAAGGAGAGTTACAGGCCAGAGTTCTTTTTTGTCCTCACTAAAACTTCATAAACACAGTTTTTGTTGGCAGGCTGTTTGTGTTTCAGTTATCCCTCCTTTCCACAGGACAGAGCAAAAAAAAAAAAGTTTTGATAAAAGGGAGTTAATTTGACTGCTAAATATTGTTACAGTGGCAAAGTCAGATGGGTTTGTCTTTTCGTGTGGCTGTTAAAAATTATTCTTGGAAAGCATGACTTTGTTTTAGTATAAAATGGCTGTTTAAAATGTAATTATAACTATCTTCAGTACTGCTGCCATCTGTGTGCTTTTTTCATATGTGTCTGGAGAATATATGTTTCTGCAGTTTATGGCCCAACACAGTGTTCCTTTTGGCCTGTCTGCGCTCATAAAAGTTTAATACTGCTGAGGAAAACGAATGAGAAGGTAGAGCAGTGTTTCCTGTTTTCATGTGGTGGTGAAGTATAGAAAATAGGGTAGCTTAAAGTCATATGATACTGGAATTCAGCTTTCTTTTAAAGTCTTCCCTCCGTTGCTTTTTCCATTTTACAGTGCAAGTGACTGCCAAAAGCTATCATTCTGCACAATTGCACATCTGAACTTACGCAGAAGGCAGGCATCCTTAGTCACTTATAGGAGGGGAGCTGAGAGGAAGGAGGCTTTATTTGCCAGAATTGGGCTTGGTCACAGACAGTGTTTGCTATGAAGGCAGGCAGACATTTTCCCTGATACCTGCCTTGAATTGCTGAAAGACTTTCCAAAACAGATCAGCTGTTTTCTTGGAGCTTCTAACCCACACTCGTGTTGCACTTCTCTGCCTTCCCTTCAGTTGATTCTGAAAGTGAGGTATCCTAAACAGGCAGTATTCCAGATGAATCTTTACCAGTGTTTACATATATGGAGGATTTCTTCTCATGTCTTGCAGAACATCCTCTTGCTTGTGCATCATCATACACTGTTCTGCTTGCTTTGCAACAGCCTGGTGTTGTTTACTTGCAACTCCAGGGTTTTAATGAAGAGTATCTGCTAACTTTGTCACTTAGCAAGTTGCTCTCCCTTCTAATGTGTTCTTTTTCCTGACTTGCCAAGATGGTTTTGAGTTCTGATCTTACATTCTAGCAAACTCCTCCCTGAATCTTTCTTTCTAATAGAGCTTATTTGTGTAACTATTGCAAAAAAAGACAGAACCATAGAATGGGCCAGAAGGGACCTTTAGAGGTCATTTAGTCTGGCCCCTCTGCATCAGCAAGGACATCCCCACTAGCCCAGGTCACCCAAGGCCCCATCAAGCCTCACCTTGAATGTCTCCAGGGAAGGGACCTCAACCACCTCCCTAGGCAACCTGTTCCAGTACTCTACCACCCTCATAATAAAGGACTTGTTCCTTCAAGCAGACTGTACCATTTTGTTTGGAAAGAGAGCTTTAAACATTCATAAATGCTGTGTGTTATTTACCACTAAACTTTGCATCTGCCTTTTAGTAGACTAACTTAGATTTATTTTTTCTCTAAGTAACATAGTTTAGGAGCATAGGGTGTTCTACTGCTAAAATAAAAATACAGTATTTAGTTGTTTTGGTTTTTTTCCTGTCATGTGCTGTAAAAAGGCATTGTGCTGAAGGGCTTTTATGTCTTTTATTGGGAGTTTAAGGTTTGGCAAGATAGACTGTTCTGAGTGTGTGAAACATTGTCTGAACTTCTAGGCCAATAATCTATTTGTGAGTCAACAGAGAAGTACTTCTGTTTCCAGTATCCCATTCTTTTTTTGATGAGCATTTCTGCATTTGCATAATGTGCTGCTGAAAGTGGTTCTGGTCTTTAGACAGGATGGCAATGCAAAGAGTAGTTAACCAGACTGCAAGTTGTTGGAAAAATCTCACCTGTACGAGCTCAGTATAGACTTAATTAGTGGTTTGATTTCCACATTCTCTAGAGTTTGTTTGCTTTATGGTTACTCAGCCCCAGGGCTTCTAGGAATAAAGAAGACCTGTTCTGCAATTTTTACTCCTAGATGATATTGTGCCAGTCCCCGGAAGTGTAACGTGGTGGGGGTCAGAGGAAATAACAACTGGCTGATACAAAAGTTGGTTACAGTACGTGTGCCTGAAGATCAGAAGCAAAAATTTCATTTTAAGATCAGAGATGATTGTATTGCTTCCTTATGTGTGTCTATAGGAGTGCTTTGTGAGAATCTTGCATTTGTGTGGGACCAGGTGCACTGCTGGAGCTACTTTTTCATCGAGAATGATCTGGAAGCCTCATGATGCAGTCTGCTTGGTGCTGTTAACTAGAGAACTTGCCTTGTTCAGCCTGCAGGATTTCTTCTCCTTCCACACGTGGTTGGATAGACAGCCATATTGCAGCTAGATGCTTGGTAATTATATAGTGCCTTGAAAAAATGAGTGTATCTAGGTTTAAAGGCCAGGCTTTTCAGTTCTGCTTTTTATTCTTCTACTGTTGGGGTGCTTGTGCATTAGAAGAGTTACAGAATTAGCTTTGGTTTGCCTCCTGTGGTTTGCTTGGAAATGGAATCTCTGAGCTGTGATGTAGGGTCTTCTGTGCAGCTTCACTGTGATTTTGCCTACAGGAAGAATCCTTCTTTACTGAGAACAAGCATGTTTTGTGTCATTGTTCATTGAAGATGCAGCTATCTGTGCTGATTTATTCACCTCCCATTTCCCTTCCAAAGAAGGAAACTCATCTTTTTAACAGGAAGCATTTTAATTCACTTGGCAGTAGTTTAGTGTAATCAGATTGAGGGAGTCTCATTCCAAATAAGGATTTCCATGAGAATCTACATGATTTTGGTAATCTCATCAAAACTGTCACATTGCCTCTTGTTATATTGCATAGCTGTATCTCACTTGAGAATGTAGTACTTCTGTTGCTATATTCTAGATAAACAGAAATAGATTTAAAGGTTTTTATGAAATAAGACAGAGCACTCATCTGCAGAATCTGATCTAGGCAGGAATGAAAGTCATGCTGGTTTGTATTTTTTTTTGGTGAGACTACATCTGAATTTCATTAAGGCACATTCTCTCCCCCACCAGTACTCTGTTCACTTTTGTGATACATTGATTTGGATGAGCTTAGAGTAGCCTTCCAGTATCTGAAGGAGGCCTACAGGAAGGCTGGGGAGGGACTATTGACAAGGTCTGGCAATGCCAGGACAAGGGGCAATGGGTTTGAAGTGGCAGAGGGGAGATTGAAAGTGGATGTTAGGAGGAAGTTGTTTGGAGTGAGGGTGGTGAGACACTGGCACAGGTTGCCCAGGGAGGTTGGGGCTGCTCCCTCCCTGGAGGTGTTCAAGGCCAGGTTGGAAGAGGCCTTGAGAGACCTGTGCTAGTGGGAGGGGTCCCTGCCTATGGCAGGGGGTTGGAACTGGCTGATCCTTGAGGTCCCTTCCAACCTTACCATTCTATAAGCTGCATTGCCCACCCCAGAATACAAATCACTTTATTTGTCTTTAGGTTCTAGTATTTTCCAAGCTTTTCATGTATTGTATCTATGCTTTTAACTTGGAGAAAAGGATGCTTTGCTCTTTAGTTGTATCTGAGGAGTCTTGGATTGTTTTCTCCCTAGGGAAAAAGTGGCCTTGCTTTGGGCTGCAGACATGTATCAGTCAACCAAGTGTTTTACTTCTCCAGAACATTCATTTAAGCCAACTGGCTTCAGATGTTGTCTGTCTTTGAAGTACAAAATGCCAGTTACTTGTCTCTAAAGCTTAGGAAGCTACAGCTAGGTAATTGGAAGCTTGACATGAGGCTGTGTCTGTTCATTATCAGTCTTAAATTTGTGCATCACCAACTGTATGTTTTCTTCCAGTAGTCATGAGAAAAGGTGCAGTGAAATGTAAGCTAGGTATGAAATAACTACTTTTTTCCATTCAAACCTTTGCCTTCTGTCCTCTTCTGTCATTTCCTTACTGTGTCTTATTCTAACACACCTCAGCTCTGCCCAGAGAGATTTTGGAATGACATCTAACAACTTTTTCCTCATGCCATTAGCAAATTCTCTCAGTTTTCCAGGAATGGTAGAGGAGTTTGCTCTTCACCTCTTTAAATGATGGGTCCTTTTCCATGTAATTTGCTAGGTAGTGAACAGCTTCTCCATAAGAGGAATTGACTGATGAAACAAATTTGAGATATACTTGCATGAAAAATTTTGTGTGAAAAATTCTTAACCTGAATCTGCACTGTCACAGGATTTCCTGGAGGGGGTATATAGAGCCAGCCCTTAGAACAAATCTGCTCTGCACTGCCTCAAAAATAGAGCCACTAGAAGCAAATAGATGCTGCTGAAACAGTTTATGAAGCCTGTTACTGCTTGTTTTTTCAAGGAGCAGGCTGGCAATAGCAAAGGATGTTGCTTATTCATGAGAGATACTGTTTTGGGGTTGGCAGTGATGATTATTGCTGTGTCTCCTTTTTCAGTTGGCTTAAGGGAGCCACAGAAGAGAGGAACTGCTGCCTGGGAATCCACTGACCCACAGCCCATTCTGAAGTTATCCCTAGGAAAGAAGGCCACTAGAGAGAAGCTATAAGCAGAATGAATTATCTGTGACTTATGGGTAGCTGGTTAGTTGAGCCTGCATTGCAAAAAGTTTGAGCAGTCCAAGATCAGGAGGCAGTCAACCAATGTCAGAGTTTAAACAGCTACCAGAGGACAGTACATGCTTTCTCCTTCCTACCTGCCTTGTAATTCATTTCAGTATGACTCTTGCAACTGGTTTATATGTGCTAATGAGCCTGAACAAGGCTGCAAACCAGCTGAAAAGCGACCTAGGGAAAAGAAATTGTAGCAGGCAATTGTGCAGCTGAACAAGCACTACTGTAGGCAGAAAGCAGGGGCAGAATGTGTGGGTTTTGGCAGCAACACAGATTTTGAGTATAAAACTGCATCTTCAGTAGAAAGTGTGAGCAGAGATGCAAACCAAGTTATTACTCAGAACAAGCAAAGAAAAAGAGTGTTAGGTCCTTGGAACATCCTTCAAACTTTTAGCAGCTCTAGGAAAGATTCTGTTATGCACCACTACTATGATGCTTTGTACTTTGACTAAAGGTGAGCAGATGCTTGGCTGCATACAGTCTCTCCTTCCAGTGGTTTTGTCTATCATCAAGAGAGTGTCCTGGTTTCAGTCTGCACGTTCTGGGTTTAAAATGCATCATAAGGTGCTGTGTTTTGAGTTGTAATGTGCCCATGCATAATTAATTCTAGCTGAGCTCAGAAACTATGCTGATTAGTCAGTTTTTGAGCCACAGTATTTCTTCCTATGCTAAAGTTCAGAATGAAATGTATAACAATCCATAAAATAGCTGATACAGTTCGTAACATGCTTGCATTCCTTCATTATTAATAGTTTCATATCCATCTGTCAGCATGCTATGGCTAAGACATCAGCCAAGTTTTTGCAGCTGCTGCTTTACAAGTCTGTAGAATGTAGTTATCTCCAGCTCCTGTTTTTTGTCTACTAGTAAGAGGCAATTTACAGAGAACTTACTAAATTGTCCAAGACTTTAAGTTCAGTGCTAGGTGAAAGTCGATGATCTTGATTTAACATACTTGGCCTGTAGTACTTTTCCTGTTATTTCTTTTGTCCTCACTACCTTGGTCACAGCAGTTGTTTCAAATAATAGTGGTTTGTTTAATCTCTTTAGAAGTTCTGCACATAGTTGTTGGCATTTTTGTAGTTCTGTTTTCAAGAACGTTTTTTGTAAATTACAGTTACTGATTTGATCTGAAGATAGAGCCCCTAGTGAGGTCTGTTTGCAGATGAATGAGTCTGTGGGTAGTATGTGCATGGGTTTTTGCTTTGTCTCCCTCCATTAAAACGTAAATGAAGGGGGCCTACAAGAGGGCTTGGGGAGGGACTATTTACAAGGCCTTGTAATGACAGGATGAGGAGGAGTGGGTTTGAACTGGCAGAGGGGAGATTGAAAGTGGATCTTAGGAAGAAGTTGTTTGCAGTGAGGGTGGTGAGACACTGGCACAGGTTGCCCGGGGAGGTTGCGGAGCACAGAAGCACATTCTGCACATCCTCCCTGGAGGTGTTCAGGACCAGGCTGGATGAGGCCTTGAGCTACCTGTTCTAGTGGGAGGTGTCTCTGCCTATGGCAGGGGGTTGGAACTGGCTGAGCTTTGAGGTCCCTTCCTATCTAAACTATCTGTGAATATTATTTGTATCAAAGACATCTATCAATGTAGAAAGTAGTGTGTGTATGTGTCTGTGTATATCTGTATAGACTGTCAACTACTTTCTGCATGATACCTCCCACTAGCACAGGTCACTCAAGGCATCCTCCAACCTGGCCTTGAATACCTCCAGGGAGGGAGCAGCCACAACCTCCCTGGGCAACCTGTGCCAGTGTCTCACCACCCTCACTCCAAACAACTTCCTCCTAACAGCCACTTTCAATCTCCCCTCTGCCACTTCAAACCCATTCCTCCTCATCCTGTCATTCCCAGACCTTGTCAATAGTCCCTCCCCAGCCTTCCTGGAGCCCCCTTCAGATCCTAGAAGGCTGCTCTAAAGTCTCCTGGAAGCGTTCTCTTCTCCAGGATGCAGAGCCCCAACTCTCAGCCTGTCCTCATAGCAGAGCTGCTGCAGCCCTCTGCGCATCTTTGTGGCTTCCTCTGGACCTGCTCCAACATGTGAATGATCTAGCACATTGTACTGATAGCCTTAATCAATTGGCATTAATGAATTTGAGGGTGGGACAGGATGTTCTAACAGAATAGGGGCAAAAGAACCTTTTAACTAGACATTTTGTACAGCCTTTGGCTTATAGTTTTTGACAACACTGAAATGGAAGCAGAAAGCTGATACTTGTGTGCCTTCCTGCACCAAATTTTAAAGGGACTGGAAGTGAAAAGTGACACTGTTCAAACCTCTTGAGTTTTTACATTAGACCATGGTGGCTATGTATTCTTGGTGTTTCATCTGTTGTATGTAGCAGCTGAGAACATCTGTCTTACTCCTCAAGTTCTGCTTTTTCCCTTGCTTTAGAACATACCTCAGAGGTCTCCAAATGCAGTCACCTGTTTTGCAGTTGTCTGTCTTTCATTTATACTTCATCTAAATACATGCTAAGAGTTCACTTTAAATACACCTTGAAATCTGCTATCTTGTTACAGCAGTTACAGTATTAAATCTGATTTCAGTTATCAGGAGTTTTCCTTGGAAATGGTGAAAAGAGTGGCAGCATAGATTAAAGTTACACCCCTTAGTGTTAATGTCTTGCTAGTGCCATCCAGAGGGACCTGGAGAGGTGGGCAGAAGCCAGCCTCATGAGGTTCAACAAGACCAAGTACAAAGTCCTGCAGCTGGGTCGAGGCAATCCCAAGCACAAATTCAGGCTGGGCAGTGTCTGGCTGGAGAGCAGCCCTGAGGAGAGAGACTTGAGGGTGCTGGTGGAGAAGCTCAACATGAGCCAGCAGTAAGCACTTGCAGCCCAGAGAGCAACCAGAGCCTGGGCTGCAGCAGGAGCAGTGTGGGCAGCAGGGCCAGGGAAGTGATTCTCCCCCTCTACTCTGCTCTGGTGAGACCCCACCTGGAGTACTGCATCCAGTTCTGGAGCCCCTGGGACAAGAGGGATGTGGAGATGTCCAGAGAGGGGCCATGAGGAGGCTCAGAGGGCTGGAGCTGCTCTGCTATGAGGACAGACTGAAAGAGTTGGGGCCGTTCGGGCTGGAGGAGGCTCCCAGGTGCTCTGGAGTGTATTAGAAGGGATGTGACTGGTATGTTAACAGAGGTTCTCCTCCCCCTGTACTCTGCTCTGGTGAGGCTGCATCTGGAATATTGTGTCTAGTTCTGGGCCCCTCAGTTCAAGGACCTTAAGGAACTGCTTGAAAGAGTCCAGTGCAGAGACACAAAGATTACTAAGGCAGTAGAACGCCTTCCTTATGAGGAGAGACTGAGGGAGCTGGGGCTCTTTAGAGAAGAGGAGACTGAGGGGTGACCTTATTTTTGCCAAGGGGATGGAGTGAGGCTCTTTTTGGTGATGTCCAGTAACAAGACAAGGGACAATGGCTGGAAGCTGAGGCATAGGAAGTTCCACTCAAACTTGAGAGAATTTTTTTCAATGCGAGGGTGACAGAAGCCTGGCACAGGCTGCCCAGGGGGATTGTGGAGTCTCCCTCTCTGGAGATATTAAAAACCCACCTGGATGTGTTCCTGTGTGACCTACTGTAGGTGGTCTTTTGAGGTCCCTTCTAAACCCTAATATTCTGTGATTCTGTGACAACAGATGTGTTGTTCAGCTGAATGCATTAAGACTAAACTTACATGTACTAGTTTTTCTCAGGTGTATTTTCTGTATAATGAAATAGAAGAAAGGCAGGTGATTTACAAGCAAATCATTTCATCCAGGGTCTGTAGTTAACTGAAACAACAAGCACTAACTTGAGTCATCAGAACTTGAGAGTTACTTCTCTGTGCTGTTAGTCATTGCAATCCATCTTCATAATTTCAGACCTTGAAATATTAGCATTAAGATCAAAAATACTAACTGGAACCATTTTCAAGAACCACAAACAGATTTTGTATTCTTGTGGGGTTGTTTCGTAGCTCTTTCTGTGTAAATTGCATAAACGCTCTGGCAGACTTGGATGGAGATGGAGATGATGATGCATAAAGCATTCAGGTAGCTTTTAGAAGAGGAATCACAGGTGTTTTCTGCTTTATGTACTTCCCTACTACTGAGCATAGAGGTGATCCAAAAAGCATTCTCTTATTCATTTTGTATTCCATCAGGCCATTATCATTAACTTTCAGGATGTGTTTATGGTCTTTTGATAGGAAGACATTTTCTAGTAGCTGGGCTTTGAGCTACAAGTTATCTGGATTATGTTCTTAGCTTTGTTGTCTGGTATCCTCCCTGGCCCGAGTTTAACATGCAAAAGAAAAAGAAACTTTAATGAAAAGGCCTGTGGTTGAAGGAGTCTATTTGTGACAGATACTGTAAGTACAATATTCTTATTCAAACTTCCAACAACACTGTCTTAAAACAACTTTGGTCACTACCTTTCTGACAAAGGCTGTGCATTTTGCTTGCTGCCTGATTAAATTTGTTTTGGACTGTGACTGCTGTTTGGTTATTGCCGATAGAAAAGTGTTATAATTTCTGCATGCAAATCGATTTTGGGCTTTGCAATAAGTGTATTTTTTTCCGTTATGCAAAGTTTTGGCAGAAGTGGGAACTGGCTGTACTGGATTCTTTTCCCTGTGTGTTGGTGAGATCTTTCTCTCGGAGCAGCGTCCACAAGGTGGAGTCTTATCATCGCTCAACGGGGAAAGGAGCTGGCTTGGCAGAGTTCACGTTGGCTTGTGGCCTGTTGCTTGGCAGAAATGGAAAGCTCAGATACTGAGGTGAAAGGATCCTTTCCTCCCTCAACATAAAGTGAATGCTGTCGTTCGTTCTTTCGAGCCATCGTGGTTGGAAACTCTCATGTTCAGAGGCAGGAAAGAAAGATAGTGGCTTGGAAATCACATGTGATTGGCAAAACCAGGAGAAGATTGGCCCTGGAATGGTGCAGTTGTACAGGCCAGGAAGGGTGTATACTGCCAGAGAGTCTTGTGAAATCAGACCCAGAATTGCAGCAACTTTTATGTGTCAGGCCCTGTCGATGCTGATCGAACTGTTCAGGAACCTGAGCGTGGAGAAATGCTTTAGGCAAGTGCTGTGCAGTTTAGGGGGTGGGCAAAGGAGAACTGGCATAGCACTGGCAGTTCTTATGTCATGGTTTATCTTTGTGGGGTGAATTCAGTTGAAGATGAGGCAGTTGGAAAATGTTCCGAAATATTGCCCTCTATTGCAGAACAGGCCTGAGAAGCATTCTAAAGACCTATATGTAATTCCCAGCTGTGAAGGCTCTGGCAACCATCAGGAGATTGAAAACACAGCTGATAGGGAAAAAGGGCTGTTGTCAGCTCATACCAAACACTTGAGTATGCATGGCATGGTGCTTTTACAAACAGACACTGGAGTGCATCAGAATAATTTTGGTTTTGAGATCTGTGCAGGAACCTCCTCCTAGCTGTGTGTGTGCTTTCAGATCCAGTGGCACTCAGTGCTGAAGGAGAACCAGGTGTGCACCATGTTGTTCTAGCTTTCCTCCAGAATGGCGAGCCTCAACCTCTCTGCCTTAGACCTCTCTGCCAGATTCCATGCTGCAAGTTGATCTTATGTCTGCCTTTATGTACCTTGTAACCCCTTCAGAATATTTGTGGTATTTTAAACCCTGCATTGTGTGCATGACACAAGAGTTTAGTTTGGAAACAAAGTTTAATTTAATCGCGCGTGCTGATTGTGGTGTTTGTTTTGGAACTGATAAGTAGGAGGCAACCTTTTATATTTCTTAGTCTGGGTGAGTTCTCTGTGTTACTTGATAATCACATACAAGTTTGAACTAAAGAAAATGGATATTCAAAGGAACACTGAAACATGAATGGCACTTGAATCCAGCCTCTGATCTACTCTGAGCTCGGATTCTGTTGGACACCTAAACTCTTTGGGCCTTTGTGCTGTGGCTGCGGTGATAGTGATGGAGTGGCTTTTTTGTTTTTAAAGGGTTGTGTATCATTCCTTCTGTGTGCCAGTGGAGCTGGAGAGGGAGCTGTTTTGGAAAGAGCAACATTCACGGCAGAGGAGAGGCTTTTTCTGTTTGTTTTTTCCATCTATTACAAATTAAAGGAGCAGTGTTTGCAGAGGGAGGTTACAGCTCTCTGACCCTGGCCGTGTTTTGTTTGCTTCCCACGTGTCTGCATTTACGGCAGAGTAAGCGACTGTTAGGAGCTGATTTGCTGCTCCTTACTAACTGCCTTCTACTTCTAACATCCTAGCAAAACTGCTCCTATAGTCTGGAGTTAGTAATATGTGTGGGGGTAATTCTAGCTGCTCCTGTAGTCTGCAGTTAGTAATATCTGTGGGGGTAATTCTAGCCCCAAATCTTACATACTGCTGAGTGCTGAGGGGCTTGGGGAGAAAAGTGGGGTGAACTCCTACAAACCTTCTTTAATTAAATATGATGGAAAAGGATGTAATAGAAAGCTGAAAGGAACCCACTAACAAATGCAGCATTGTCTATCATTTTTACTGAAGTGAAGCAATTTTGATGCAAGTTCTGTGTCATGAGATAGCAGCATACAAGAGATAGGTGCATGTTGTGTGAGTAACTTCAAGCTGTGTTTTTCCTGTAATATTGTCTTTGTGGTGTTCTTCTGTAAGAAGGTTTCCTCTAAAGAACTGTTGTAACTCATCCCTAATAAAGCATTGCACTTTAAAAAGACAAGATTTTGATAACCCAGGGATTTTTAAGGTACTGTGTGTTTTCTGTTCCAACCCGCTGTGCAGCAAAATGCAATGATATTTCCATGACAGTTATATGGTGGCTCTTGGCAAATTCTGTTTTTTCTGGGGTTCCCTGTAAAATATTTTTTCCCCAATATTTGATTTCCTTAATCTTGTGAAACAAAACAGGATGAGAGGAAAGCCAGGCCTTTTTTTCTTTTTTGTGTGTATGTGTGTGTTTGGTTTGTTTTGGTGTCGGGTTTTTTGTTTGGATGGAATTTTGTTTGGGTGTTTTTTTTAATAACTTCAATTGAAAAATCTGAATTAGATCATGATGTTAATTTAGATTCCATACCTCCAAAGGTACCTGTATAGTCTTTTGAGCATAACATGTGTGTTAATCTGCATGGAAGGCAACACTCGAAGGTATGGTATCANATTTGTTGAATATTTAAAAAGACAGATGAGCAGGCCACGATCAATCCGAACCATAAATATATAGTGCCAGATTCCCTTGAAACGCATTGCCAGTTTTTGGGTTTATAATCTGTTGTTTACAACAGATTCTCTAATACTGTTCCTTGATGTATTTATTTTTAGTCTTCCTCTGTCAGACCATTTGATATGACCTGTGACAGGAGGTGAAGGATACAAATCTATCAACCAAGTGGATTTGTAACAATATCTTGTTATCAGAGTAGTTCGAATACTGTGTTCCTTACTATGGCTAAGTCTGACAACCGAGGCCAAGAGTGTGCTGGTAGTTTTGCTAATCAAAATGTAAACATTTTGGGTATTCCAAAGTGTGCCCACAATGTCCTATGTTCAGTGCTGTGCCCTTGGACAGTACTCTTTGGTCGTTTGTTTGTTCCCAAAGTTTTCCATACCAGCATTAGGTAGTGGAGTGACACTCCCGAAAGCCCAAGTGGCAATGCAGACTTCCCCAATAACCCTGTCATCACGTTTCACCACTAATGTTTATTGCTGAGCTAAGAAGGTGTAGTTAGGCTTAGTTCATGATTCATTCTTTGCCCTTTCTGCTGATGCTCTTATTAGACTTACCTTAATGAGGATGGTGTTGGACTTGAACCGAGGAAGGAGCTTCATCAATGTTCTTCCTATGGTTTGTCGCTCTTCCACCTTCAGAGCTTTAGAGTTCCTACAGATGTTTGAAGTCCAAAAAAAGATGTTGATTTACTAGAGGACAGAGTTCTAACTGTATCTTCCATTTTCTTTAGCCAATATTTATAAAATAGGGAGAGGTGTTTATATATGCTTTAATGACATTTAAACGATTCTTACTGCATTTGGGAAAAATGCTACGTATTAAACAGGTGTTACCTGGCACTGGGTTTGGCCACTGTGACTTTGCAGGGAGCTTACCCCTTGGTTGTGTTTTGCTTTCAGTATTTGCCAGTGAGTTTCATCTCTCTGAATGGTTATATGGATGTGTGCTGGCAAAAAAATGTAAAAACAGAGCAAAGTGTAGGCAGCTCAGGGTGTAAATGATTATAGCTGCCTGCTAGTGTGGTCTCTTTAGCTCATGATTAGGACAAATCCTCTGATGTAGCTGCATCTGTCCCTAATTCAGGATGCTTCATTCAGGTTGGAGAGTAATTAAACCCTTGTAGCAGCTAGTCAGTTTGGTGAATGTTTATTCCTTCCAAAAAAGCCAGCTTTATCCTCTTTGACTGCGACTCCCCAGCGGGAGGTACCTTTTTGCTCTGCCAGTTGGAGAGAGCCCACATCCACTTACAAAGACTATACTGGAACTCACAGACATTTCATTTTAATTTTAGGCAGTCATCCCTTCACTGCTGCCTTTGGAACAACTCAGCTGTGGAAGAAGTGAGCTAATCTGGAAATTTGAAAGTGAAGTACTAGTGAAGCCCTGGGGTTTACAGTTGGAGTAATTAAGGAGAGGAATTGCACACCCCATGCTTGATTTTTGTTTTAATTAGTTTTCCTTTTGATCTAGTCTCTCAATTGAAATTTTGAGATTTGAATCAACAACCTGGCACAGGATATTGCTTAACTCCTCTCCTTCTCAGCCTGCAGAAGAGATGTGTATTGCTTAATCTTCCTATTTTGTGTTTTGATGGGGAAGGTTTTGGCTGTCAGTCCTGCTTCCTATTTTCTAGTGAGATTCTTGTCATCGTCTCTCCTGTCCTCCTGTCTTTCTCCATTCTCCCTTCTCACCTCCCGATCTATTTTATCCTCAGACCTCTTCACCAAATTTGTGCCGACTTTAGGAGGTAGTTGAGAACTGTAAGTTTTACAGATATGCCTTAAGCACCTTTGCAGATTGTCTCCATCACTCTGAGTCAGTACCTCTCCTTGCGTGACTTGTCGTTCGTTGGAAGAGCTGTCGTCATCGTTGCCTGTTGGAATAGACTTCCTGCACTTCTCTGCGTTGCTGGATGAAGCAGCTAATTTTAGTTCTCATTTGAAAAATCCTTTATTTTTACATTGGCATCTGAATTCCCCTTTCCCATGGTAACATATTCTGCATCTCAGCTCACCACCATGGTGCTTCTGCCATTCGGCACAAGGGTATTTTCACATACGCTGCGTCTGCAACTTCAGTGCTGAAGCATGCTAAAGTGTGCTCTGAGCATATTAATCATCTCTATTCTTTTGGTTTTGTTGTTTTTAGCAGGTTTTGATGAGTATAGTCTGTGATTGTTGTGCAGGTCCTCTTTGATGGAAAAAAAAAATGTACCAGCTTTAAAAAAAAAAGAATGGCAATTAAATACAGAGGCACCAAGCCAACTGTGATTTCTTGAAGAAAAGTTGTGAAAATGTTAATACCAACATCAAACAAATAAGGCTTCAGTTTTTGAAGTCTTATCCAAAAAAATTTTCCTGCCAGAAAGCTGCAAGGCAAATATGGTTAATGGCATAGGAAGCTGGTCTATCTGCTTTGGGGAAAAAAAACAACCAACATTATGTTGACATTACCAAGATTTGAACTTTGCTTCTAGGAGTTGGATATTTTAGAATTAATCTGGGCTATGTTACTATGAAACTTTTGCTATCTCTGAGTCAGTGTGAGTCCTTTTATGCTTTATAAATAAGCAGAAAATGTTTGGAGCTTCTGATACAGTTCAGTGCACAAAAATGCTTATGGTTCCATGCTGTAGCTGTGATTTCTTTCTGGCAACGTGTCAGGCTTTGTTTTGGTAGACCGCGCTACTGATTTTTCTATGATAATTTGCCTGATCAGTGGTACAGCTACCCATTTATTTTTTTCTTCCTGCTGCAATATATATTCCTGCTAACTTTTACATGTTCCCTCTTTTGTGTTTCCTGTCTTGTTTACAATCCCTGAGAATAAGCACTGCAGCCACCCTACCCAGCAGAACTGCAAGGGAGGTTGATGGAAGGAGACCTTGTTGAGTGCTTTGCCTTATTGGTGAATTGTAGATAGTTGCCCTTTAAGACCAGTCTTATAAAGTTAAAATTAGGTTTGTAGGTTTCTTTAAATAGTTTGGTGATCTGGTTGCATCTGTTGCATTCTTAAGAAAATAGAAAGGGCTTGTGCAGTGGAATCTAACTTTCACAGTTAGTTTTTACTCTCTCTGATACGCAATCTCACCTTTGATTACAGGAAAAAACTGATCAGTTCTGGCCTTATATGATTTCATGGTATAGCAGGATGTTGACATCTACTAGGTATATATTTCTCCTTCAAACTCTGCAACCCCAAGGTTTTATAGCCATTAAGTAAGCAAACAAAACCTAATGAATAATATATACCTGAGATGCAAGTGTCCAGTATTTTAGAAGTATGAGAATGCATTTATGCTCCTTTTATTAAGGTTGATTTTTGCATTGGGTTTTTAAAGAGAGATTTTCTTGTCATTCCTTGAACAGTTTCCAGTGGTAAAATTGATCTTTCTTGTTGTTTTTTTTCAAGAGCAAGAGTGAAATAGGTGATAGTTGCCAAGAACACTGGCTTGGCATTTTAAAATTTCATGCACTGTTTTATTTTTCACATTGGCCACATCAAATCTTTCCATTAAACTGTTGTTTGTGATGTCTGCTAAAAAAGAACATATGCACTTATTTCAGCAGTTCTCATGATCACTCTGAACTGCTTACACTGGCATTTGTCACTCACACTGAAGCTATTCTTATGGTAGTGGCTTCCAGTGGCTGACAGTGAGGGAAGATTTTTTTTTTTAATCTGGTTCCAAATCAAATCATATTTGAAAATCTCTAAGGTAAGTGTAAAAATGCATCACATCTTGCATGTGGAAATGATCATTCATCTGTCATAGAATATTTCAGACTGTTGCTTGCTCATAATCTACACCTAGTAATAAGTGATGTTTTTCTGCTGCTTTTAAAGACTTTCAGGCCTGCAGGTTGTAGGAGAACTTGGAAGGAAGTAACCAAATCTTATTGGGATTTCCCATTGTCTCTGGTAATTTGAAATGCAGATGATTAGTGTGAGTAGTGAGTAGCTGGTCATGTGTGATAGTGCCCAGGAACTGAATGAAGTAAGGCATAAGACAAGAAGAAGAGTGGGATTCCTCCTAGCTCTTCATGGTGCAAGCAATTTCTACCCTGCCTGCCTTATATCTTACCTTTGGAATAAAAGCTGATTAGGTGAATTGTAGGTGTGACAACCTGCCTCAGCAAACTGCACAGAAACACATTCCCTTAAGCAAGAGATCTTTGAACACAGTGCTGAAGAAGGGGATAAAATAAGCTCAGATTTTATTTCCTTATTTTGAACTTGAAATCAAGATGTAAAGGTAATAGATAAGCAGGTTCAGTCCTGATAAAGGAAGAAATACTTTTTTTAACTGTTATTCATTCCATCACTGCTCTTTCCCAGCACTGGTTCTGTCTCTGTACCCCATGCTCAGCACACATTTTACCCTTTGTTTTTGCTGGGTCTGGCTGCTCTGGAATGACTCCTGTGCTACTCAAAAGAGTTTCTTAGCTTAGGTTCTGCAATGCACTTTGCCTTCATGAGGTGGGATGGGAGAGGCTGTTTTGGTGGGGAACTGGTTGTCTACATGAGTTTTTAGAAGCTTAGTACTACTATGTCTTTGAAAGAATTGGCATTGTGCTACCACAGACTAGGAATATGCTGGCTGTGTCAGATGGGTCAGACATGTTGCTGGCATGCTTGTTTCATCAAGCCTGGCATGGGTACCTCAGTAAGTGGCAGCCACCAAGGAGGAACTTATCTACTAATGACAGATGCTGTTAAGTGAGTACTTGTCTTCACTGTGTTCTGGATGCTATTAACTTGCTGAAGTTAATTGTGGAGTTAATCCACAATTAAGTGATTTTCTCCACCCATTTGACCTTACCTACAAATATATAGGTCACTTTATACACATACTGATGCTGAGAGGGCTGCAGCAGCTCTGCTGTGAGGACAGGTTGAGAGAGTTGGGGCTCTGCAGCCTGGAGAAGAGAAGGCTGCCAGGAGACCTTGAAGTAGCCTTGCAGGATGTGAAGGGGGCTGCAGGAAGGCTGGGGAGGGACTATTGACAAGGTCTGGGAATGGCAGGACAAGGGGAATGGGTTTGAAGTGTGAGAGGGGAGATTGAAAGTGGATGTTAGGAGGAAGTTGTTTGGAGTGAGGGTGGTGAGACACTGGCACAGGTTGCCCAGGGAGGTTGTGGCTGCTCCCTGCCTGGAGGTGTTCATGACCAGGCTGGAGGAGGCCTTTGGTGACCTGTACTAGTGGGAGGTGTCCCTGCCTATGGCAGGGGGTTGGCACTGGCTGATCCTTGAGGTCCCTTCCAAACTTACCATTCTATGATAATTGTATGGCCGACAGGAGACAGCAGTCAGACAATATACACAAAAATGTGAGCAATGATTTGGTCACCTGTTGGTGTCATTGGAAGTAGCATGGGATTGTTGTCCAGTCAGTAGAGGAAACTTAAAGCTTTCTAAGTTTTATCTGAAAACCACTCCACTTGCTTCCATCTGCATCCCACTGTAGACTGAAGCTGTGGTTCCTGGGAGTCTAAGTATTTGAAACCTGAGGCAGAGAGACACAGGTCAGTCTTTATAGCATTTAGTGGAATGACAACATTGTGCTTGTAAATGTAGTTAGATACCAACTAGTAAGTGGAGAAGGAATGAAAGACAATGGAAATGCTGTTTTCCTTTTGAAGTATCATATACTCTTCTTGGTTTGAAATGCAAATACTGAAGGGGATTTAAGAACAATAACATAAAAGTGCTGTACTTTCCCCTACAACTTTTTCCAGTATAAAGCTGATCTTTTAGCATTTTGTCAAGTGCCCTGAGCCTTTCATATGCAAACCATAAAGACTGACTGACTGGAAGGTTTGGGAGGCATAGGCAAAGTGGGAAACAAAGAGGGTGTGTGTGTTTACTTGTCAAAGATGTGGAATTTGCAGATATTGAAGCAGAACTGGCTAAGGATTAAAACCTAAAGGAATGTATAAAAAGTGGTGCTGCTCTGTGTAGATGCTGTTTTCCCTGGAGGCATTTGAATCTGAGTGAAGTTGTTTTTGTGTAGTAGAAGGTGATTTATCATTTCAACATGCCCAGTGGGCTGAACCCTGAAATGTTTCTTAGCAAAGATAACCAGAATCCATGGTAGACAGATTCTGTATTCATTTGAAGGTGAACCTCAAAGTAAACATCACTGTTTTCCTGAATGTTTAAGTGCTACTTTGATATGTTTGACTAGTGGGTGTTGCAAGTTTGGGAATCTCAAATAGCTGGATGGATTTCATACAGAATAGGCCTGAGTGAAACAGAGGTCTGTCCAACAAGATTTCTTTTAACATAGCTATAGAGGCAGTGTAAGTTACAAACCAAGCAGGTGAGCAGGCCCAGTCAGCATGGCTTTATGAAAGGCAGGACCTGTCTAACTAATCTCATCATCTTCTACCATCTACAAGATTCTACAGTCTTCATCTGGAGGGTGAGGGGAAAACCATGGAGGTTGTCTGCCTGGACTTCACTGCAGCCCTTGATATTGTCTTCTACACAATTCTCCTTCAGGAACTCGTGGCACGAGGCTTGGATAAGTGCACTCTGCACTAGATAAAAAACTCTCTGGATGACCAGGCCCAAAGACTGATGGCACCAGTCATTAGTGGTGTTCAATACTAGGGCCTGTCTTCTTTAATATCTTTATTAATGATCTGAGTGAGGATTGAGTGCACCCTTAGTAAGTTTGCGGAGGACACCAAACTGGGTGGCTGTGTTGGACTGCTGGAGGATAGGGAAGTTTTATGCTGGTATCTGGACAGGTTAGACTGATGGGAAAAGGCTGAGTGCCAGGTCCTGTGCCTGAGTCACAGCAACCCCATGGTAAGCTACAGACTTGGGGATGCCTGGTTGGAAAACTGCAACGTGGAGAATTATGACTGATAGTTGACCGAATACGAGTCAGCAGCGTGCTCAGTTGACCAAGAAAACCAACAGCATCCTGGCTCTTTATGATGGAGCTTGGGATAGTTCTTCTGTGTTAGGGACTCAGTGGAACTACTGAAATTTCAAATTGCAATGAAGTGCCTGCTGGAGAATCAGAAATGTGAATTCCTTTGGGATTATTAATTTTGAAATCTTAAAGCAGCACAGGCAACTGAGGAAGTAGGGTGGGAAGATGAAAAGGATGCTGTGAGTAGTTTACCACATGCTTAGTTTGCTGGAATGTACCTGTGATGAAGGGGCTCTTAAAATGAAAGCCTCTCACTGAAGAAGTTGAAGGGCAATGTGTGTAGTATGAGTGGAGTTGAAATGGGCATGGTGCCATTGGCAATAGGTCATTTCATGTATATTTAAAAAAATTATGTACTTATATAATTAGTTTTTATATATATACACACTCTCTCTATATATACATACACTATACATATTATCTATTTTATGTATATATTTATATACAAAAATATACTTAATATAACTGGCACAGGTTGCCCAGGGAGGTTGTGGCTGCTCCCTCCCTGGAGGTGTTCAAGGCCAGGTTGGATGAGGCCTCGAGTGACCTTTTCTAGTGGGAGGTGTCCCTGCCTGTGGCAGGGGGTTGGAACTGGATGATCCTTGAGGTCCCTTCCAACCTTACGATTCTATTATATATATAAAATAACAAAAGTATATATAACAAAAGTTATACAAAAGTCTACAGTTCTAAAGTAAAATTCCAAACTTTAAAGAAACTTCTCCTAAGAAATCGATATTCAACTTCATACTGGGAGAAGAATGCTTGCTTTTATCAAGTATTACACTGAATAAAGAGCTGCATCTTGACCTGCTGTAGCACTCTGCTTCATCCTGTTCTGATTGTCGTGTAAATTCATTTGTTTTGGTGCTTATTTTTTGTGTAGTTACCAGCCTCATGTCCATCCAGAGGGAGATATTTCTTAACACTCTGTTTTGGCAGAGAAGTTGCCTACCTTAGTTTTTTTGTTTACTGGAAGACTTGTTGAGTTTAGTTGTTTCTAGCTTCTCTGGTAAGAAATCTACTAAAATAGACTTGTGTTTGTCTCAGCTGGTGCAGGAACTTTCATGTTTGGGTTTTTTTTTTTTTGCCTCACCAACCTTAAGTAGATCAAATTAATGGTTCAGAAGTTAACATTATCCTTTTCATTGCTATAAAACCTCATAGAGGGTAGAACTGCAACTTTTTGTTGTCATTCACCCAGTTATAAAGGTAAGTAGATGACAGTGACCTGGTAAAAGGGAAATGTTACAGACCAGTAGATGAAGCATTTTAAATGACCTTTATTAAAAAGCCTTCAGGTAAATGAAGCATGTGTAATACTAAACTCTTACAGATGTGCACTTTCTCCATGATCACAAATAGGGATCAACTTAGTCCCCAGAGGAAATCTGGGAGCTGTATTTTATTGTTTCAGTGAGGAGTAATGCCATGCAAAGTGATTTATTCCAGAAATGATCCTGCTAGCAAGTTTGCAGGACTGACTCTAAGCTGATAGCTTAGAAAGCAGAAAATGTCAGAGGCTCCCAGAGCAGCCCAGGTATTAAATAACATGCAGTTAATGGGCTATGATCCCTACAGTGCTGCAGAGTTATGCTTGTAGCCAGTTTGGCAGAAGTAGAAGGATATAGAAGATGTCTGTGTTTTAGATAGATGAAGAGTTTAGCAGGCCTCACATCTTTGAATGCTTCAATATCTCATTGTGTAAATGCAGAAATGTTTCAAATCACTGCTCTGTTGTCAATGAACACAGAGAAATGCATTCCACTTTAGGGTTCTCATAGCTCCCAGTTTTGACTAACTTTCAAAAGTAGTAATAGAATCATTGAGTGGCTTAGGTTGGAAGGGATCTTAGAGATGATCTACTCCAACCTCCCCACCAGGAGCCCGGACACCTCTCAACAAGACTCAGCTTCTCAAGCGCTTGTCCAACCTGGCCTTAAACACCCTCAGGGAGGAGGCATCCACAACCTCCCTGGGCAGCCTATTTCAAAGTCCCACCACCCTCACAGTGAAGAGCTTCTTCCTAAGATGCAGTCTAAACCTACTTTCCTTTGGCTTAAAACCATTGCCCTTTGTCCTATTGCTAGGCACTCTTTTGAAAGTCCCTCTGCAGCCTTCCTGTAGGATCCCTTCAAGCATCAGAAGGCAGCTCTAAGGTCC